>CM076576.1:493849925-494014357 GCA_034641835.2 Pinus albicaulis
CAAACAAAACAAAACAAATAACCCCTATCACTTTAACTAGCCCAAAATCAAGATCCTAAATCAAACAACTTATATCTTTTATACAAATATAGAGAGAGCCCTCTCTAAGTCTAGGAAGGCTAGGTCCTAGGACTCCAAATTTGGTTTGATGTTACCCTTGTTTATCTAGTCTTACCAATCTGAGAAATTACAGGGACCCAACGCTACCTACAGATGAGGAAGGAATGATGGATGACCAACTTCTAGATGAACACCTATTTGCTATCTCAACACTCTCTATGTGGTTTGCTGACGTAGCTAACTACTTGGTTGCTGAAAAGTTCCCTCCAATCCTCTCATCTAGGGGGAAGAGAAAGATCATAAGAAAAAGCACCCCTTTCACCTGGATATGTGGAAATATCTTTAAGTTGGGCCATGTCCAAATTCTCAGAAGATGTGCAAGTGAGGAAGAAGATTTTGACATCCTCTCGGGATGTCATGATACTCCTTGTGGAGGCCACTTTTCTACAAAAATAAAAAAATTCAAAGCTTTGCAGGTAGGTTACTATTGGCCTACCCTCCACCAAGATGATAGGAGATACACTAGTGGCGTGACCAATGCTAAAGGATGGGGAAACATACACAGAGGAATGAAATGTCTCTTCACTCACTCTAGAGCCATTTTAAAAGTGGGGCATGGACTTCATTGGACCCATTGATCCACCATCCAGGAAGAAGAGGTATATCATAGTATACACTGACTACTTGACCAAGTGTGATGAAACGAGGGTTGGAAAGGTGGAAACAGAGGAGAAAGTAGAAAATTTTCTAAGAGAGAATGTGTTCTACAAGCTTGGATAGCCCAGAGAGGTAGTCAATGATCAGGGGGCTCAATTTACATTTGATCTCATTGAAAATCTTCCGAGGAGGCACAAGATAAAGCATAAAACTTCCACTGCCTACCATCCTCAAGAAAATTTCCAGGTGGAAGTGACAAACTGAGCCTTGGATAATATCCTCACCAAGGTTCTCATCAGCAGTAGGAAAGATTGTGTAGACAGATTGGTGGAAGCCACTTGGGCCTACAATACCACTTGGAAGACAACCACATGCTTCACGCGTTAAGACTTAGTCTATGGCAAGAAAAATTTTCTTTCCATTGCATTTCAATACAACAACTTGAGGATGGAAGCTGATTTAGACCTAGATATCACAAAGGGACAACAAGAAAGGTTATTGTAGTAAATGGTTTGGATGAGTTCAGGATGCAGGCACTCCTTCACACAGAAGTGATGCAACTGCAAAGGAAGTTTTGGCATGAAAATCACATTAAGGAAAAGACCTTTCAAGAAGAATATTTGGCATTTCTCTATGACTCAAGGTTCAAGGACTTCAAAGGAAAATTAATGACAAGATAGTTGGGACCTTACAAAGTGGAAAAATGCTATGATAATGGTACAGTTCATATTATGACCATAGATGAGGAGGGGATCCCCCTGCTTGTCAATGGTTACAGGCTCAAAGTATACAAGAAGACCCTGTCTATGACTAAGTTTATAAATTCCATAAACATGGAGGTGTATGTCATTGTAATATCCATATATTCTAGTGCATCCCCCTCCTATAAAAAGGAATAGAAAAAGAAAGAATAAAGATGCATGGGTGAAAACCTATATGAGGCACCCAAGGCCAAATATAGCATTGAAAACCTCCATGAGGAAGTCTTGGAGCAGAAAAATAAAAAAAAGAAATAAAATATCCTTGGGTGAAATCCTCCTTGAGGCACCCAAGGCAGGCTTGTGGGTTGAAAACCTTTGTGGAGGAAACCCACCCGTCCTCAGAAAAAAGAGAAAAAAATACAAAATAAAAAGAGAAAAAGAAAAATAAAAATCACACCTACGCACTCACTTATTTCTGCTTTGTAAGTTGCTAGTCAAAGGCAGTTTTAGACATAGAGAAGCAATTTTCTTCCTATCTTCTCTCTCTACTCTACCTACCCACTCAATGAGCAATTCCAACATGCATCCATCCACCTGTTTCTCCCTTCAATTAAGCAGAAAACCCATTTTTTTCTCATGTCTGAATTGCTACAGGATGACCTAGCTGCTACAGGATTTCTCGTAGTGCGACGGGAAGCCCTATAACTGCTACAGGAAACTCATCTGCAAGAAAGGAAGCTCTCTCAACGGAATCTAAAATTCAAGAAAAGCGTGAAAATGAATTTTTTCCTATACCTACCACTCCTAACCCTCTGAATTAAGAAAATTTTGAGGTCTAAAATGGGCCTCCTAAGGAAATTATAAAATAATAGTTGAAATAATAAAATAATATTAGATTACATCATCAAATTTTAGAGGAAAAAAAGGAAACACTAATTTTTCAAATCGTATTTTCAACTTATATCCCTATGGGTTTACTCAAATTGAGAGCGTAAACTCTCGTTGGATGTAGAATTTTATTTCACATCCAAGGAGTACCCATGTTGCATACTATAAATGGACCCTGCTACACGAAAAATGAGAAATACATGAAAAACGTGATTGAAAACATGCTTTTTCATGTATTTCTCATTCTTCGTGTAGTAGGGTCCATCAAAATTATGAAACATGGGTATTCCTTGGATGTGGGATTAACTTTTGCATCCAATGAGTACTCCCACTAGAAATTTGAGTAAAATCTTAGGGAGATAAGTTGAAAATACGATTTGAAAAAGTAGTTTTATTATTTTACTATTTTTTAATATTTTTACTTTTTAACACGAAAAATTATGAATCATCCCCCATAATTGACATCATCATCTTGAATCCTATTGGTTCTTATAAATTTTATTTTTGCTGTAAATTTTTCTTAGGATGCCCATTTTAGACCTTAAAATTCCCCTAATGAGTCCACTCCATGCATGAGTACTCAATCTCTAAACCCTATTTTTCATCACTAGCAGCTACGTTACCTATATCTGGACATGGGACCTCTACCTTCATCTCTCAATCACTCCACTTACTCCATAGATACATCCTAACCTCCATGCACCATTTCCCTTCATTTCTCAGCAATCTGGAGCTCAAAAGAAGTAGAGAAGGGACTTGTTCACTTGAGGGGTCCGACCTAGGTTCGGTGTGCAAGGTTTTCTAACAAATCCCTATACTACTGGCCCTTTCGGCAGTGACCTGCTTTCACAGGTCACAGTATCACCCGAAGTAGTATGGGTGGGTGCTGGAACCAGGTTTCCACACCCTGAGAAAGGAAGGGTAAGGCAAGTAGAGCTGTGTTCTATTCAGATTACCTTGTTTCTTTGCAGGGTTAAGTATGTATCTATTTGCATCCATGTGCACTAGATATACAATTATATGCTTTACATAACATCAACACAGCATTATATAAACAGAGCGGAATAGATCTAGCTCCAAGCATTCAGTACAAAGACTTTCGCAGCAGAAAGACAGAAAATACATAACAAAGTAATTATCAGCAGTTCATACAACAATACTCATGGATTCATATCTTTAATAATCCTTCTCATTCATTCATTCATAAACCTTTCCTTAAAATTCCCTTCCCAACCTACGCACACAGCAGCAGGGTCCACACACAGCTGGACTAGGAGCTCCGTACACACAGCCAGTAGGAGTCCATTCTCCCAAAACCCAAATAGATAGCTTAAACAACAGATCGCATCAATAGCTCATTCATTCCTCTCCCTTACAATCCAAAATTCATCTCTATTTATAACAATCTAGCCTCAACGTTCCTATCATCCGCAACCCATGGTTTTCGGACCCCTAGTTTACCCTTTGACCCATTACAATGCGTTCAGAGCTTTGACCCACCCCAAAACCCCTGTGCTATCTTAAATATAATCCAAAATAATCAAAATGGACCATTTTCGTAGCATGTTAGGAGACCCCATTCCAACAATCCCCCAACACAATCTTGTGACTCGTTCTGAGTCACTGCACTGGTATGGTTTGAGTCGACTACCATTGACAAAGCCAGGAATGAGGTCACCGCGCAGGGTAGCTAATTATACTATGCCGCCATTCGTAACCTCCTTAACTGTGTAGGGACCAAACCAGTGCTGCCGGAATTTGCCTGGGTGTTTTGCAAATTGGCTATCGTATAAAAGGACAAGATCACCTTCTACGAATGTCTTTTGGAAAATGTGTCGATCGTGCTAGGATTTATCCTAATCCTTTTGAACTTGCTGGTGAAACTGAGAAATAAACTGATCTTCCTCCAAAGTCACTAGTTGTGCCAGGCATTCTTCTATGATGTCATAGTCGGCCATATTCGTGAACGCTGCGATGCGTAGGCTAGGAACAACGTACTCTATTGGCATGATAGCCTCCTTGCCATAGACTATTCGGAAGGGTGTCCTGTCGGTCAGCTTTTTGCAGGTCGTTCAATATGCCCACAGAACTGAGGGGATGCAAACATCCTAGTCACTACGATCAACATTACAAACCTTCGTTAATGTCTGCTCCAAAATTTTGTTAGAAGCTTCGACTGCCCCATTAGCTTGGGGATGATATGGTGTAATCTTGGCATGGTGGATCCGGAATTCCTCATTCAAAGCTTGAATCATTTGGTTAAAAAAATTAATACCTCTGTCTCTCATCAGGATCTTCAGGCAGCCAAACCTGGTTAGAATTTTCTCAAAGATGAAGTGCGCAACAGTATCAGCAGTACAATATTTTACAGCTTATGCCTCAGCCCATCGTGCGACGTAGCCAGTGTCAGTGATAATGTAGCGCGCACCTATTTTCTTGCTTGGTGGATGGATGGGTCCGATAAAGTCAATGGCCCATTTATCAAAAGCCTGTAGGGCCATCTGAGGCTGTAATGGCATGTCATATTGTCGTGAGGGTCGGCCAGTTTGCTGACATGTATCGCATGACCTACAATAGGCATAAGAATCCTGATGCAGGGTAGGCCACCAGAAGCCAACCCTTAAAATATTTTATGCCATAGCTCTGCTCGCATAGTGGCCGCCCGCGACTCCATCATGTGCTTCTGTGAGGACGGTGCATCGTTCGTGTTCCAATACATATTTGCGGAGTATTTAATCGGTGCCCAGCTTGTATAGCTATCCTACGATGATAGTGAAGTCTACAGCCTGGGTAACCAACTCCTTCTTTTGTTGTACTGAATACGCAGCAGGGGCCACACCCGTAGTAAGGAATTCAATGATATCAGCAAAGTGAGCATCAACCATCTTAACGGTAATCAGCTACACATCAGGTAAGACTTCGTCCAGGTTAGTGGGTTCTTCCCCTGTATCGATACGAGACAAGTGATCCGAGCCTGCATTCAACCGCCCGGGCTTAACGATGATCTCAAAATCATATTCCTAAAATAGCAATAGCCAATGGAAAATCTTCCCCCACAACACAGGCTTGTTGACTAGGTATTTCAAAGCTGAATGGTTTCTGAACATCTTAAAGTGTCCACCCAGCAGATAGTGCCAATATTTTTGTAGTGCGTACACCATAGCCAGTCCTTCACACTTAGTGGTAGAGTAATTTCATTCGGCACTTGAGATTTTGTGACTGGCAAAGGCAACCAAGTGATCAATATCTTCTTCGCCAGGCTGCGTGAGAACCACGCCTAGGGAAATGCCTAACACATCGACATGTACATGAAATTGTTTTGACCAGTCAGGGAATATCAGTATGGGTGCAGAAATCATCTTCTCTTTTAGTAGTTCAAAGCTCTTCTGACATTCATCATTCCAGAAAAAAGAGACATCTTTTTTTTAGTATATTTTCCATGGGTGTTGTGATCAGAGCGTATGATTGAATGAATTTTTTGTAATATCCTGTGTGATCGAGAATGGAGTGCAGTTGTTTCTCCATGGCAAGGGCTGCCAGGTTGATAATTACGGCCATCTTCACAAGATCAACCATCAGTCCTTTCCGACAAACTATGTGCCCAAGCAAGATTCCGAAAGGTATGCAGAAGATACACTTTTTGATATTCAAGGGGATCTAGTGCTTCTGGCACACATCCAACATTAATCACATGTTCGAGACATTTTCTTTCACTAAGCCAAAAATTGTCCAGTCATCGAAGTAAACCTCTAGGAATTTATGAATAAATTCTTTTAACACAGACACCACAACCCTTGAAAAGATAGCAGGTGCGTTCTTAAGACCAAAGGGCATGACAGTATACTGGAAGGAACCCCATTCAGTGGCAAAGGTGGTCTTACTGTGATCCCCGGGAACAATTCTGATCTGGTGGTATCCCGAGAATCCATCAGTGAAGGAATAGGCCTCCTGGCCACCCACGATATCAAGGATTTCATCGGAGAAGGGAGTAGGGAAAGGGTCATGAACGCAGGCATTGTTCAGCTTTTGTAGGTCCACACATATGCGTATTTCTCCCTTTGTTTTTTTCTCCTGAACGACCATTGGGCTTACCCAATCTGACTGTTCAACTGGTTCAATGATACCTGCGGTCAGCATTTTGTCCAACTCTTCTTTGACATTTTTCTTATACTTAGGATTCAACCGGTATGGCTGCTGCTTGACAGGCCGTGTTGGCAATATGATGCAGAGTGTTGTCCTTGATGGCAACCCATTCGATGAAGATGATGGCAACCTACTTGATGAAGTTGTTCTTGATGCTTGATGAGTTTATTAATGATATAAATCTGATGTGAAGATTGTTGGCGTGAAGATTGTTGGCATGTGTTGTCTTTGATGGTAATCTACTTGATGAGATGAGAATTGGCTATATTATTTGATGAATTTGTCTTTGGATAGCAACCTGTTTGATGAAGTTGTTCTTGAAGGAAACTGACTTGATGAGTAGCAACCTATGTGTCAAATATGTACAGATGATGTATCTACAGATCAGCTAAGGAGTACAGAAGAAAGAAACTTCAGAAAGGGCCAGAGTAATGATGAATAAGACATGTCACTTTGCATACGCGGGTTTGTTTAAGCAAAGTAGTGTATGCACGCGGAAAAGTACGTGATAAGTCGCGTATGCCTGATTGCGCTCTAAATGTGTAAAACCAGGGGTTACTACCATGGTATTGACCCATTGTATTGAGTGCTTGATTATCTATTTGGTCCCGTCCAGGAATACCATCGAAAGTGGTGTGGTTTTGACTCACGGTATTGATAAAGGCTAAACATATATAAGGAGAAGAAGATAATTGTGCAAAGGTGTGCATGTGGCTTTAAATGAATACTTCACTCTGAAGTTTATATGTATGGTTGAAATTTGTTCTTAATCGATAGATCTGAATCTATGATGCACCTATGAATATGATGAAGGTTCAAAATCTCTAGATCTGGAAATGATGAATCTCTAGGATTATCTGAAAAGAATTATTGAAGACCTGGCACAAATCTGTTGAAGAAATTGAAGAAATCTGGGTAAGTTCATAGATCTGGTCTGTTCTGCAAAGTTTATCTTTTATAGATCTATACGCAGGTTCATTTCATAAAAAGCGCGTGTATACGCGGATCTGTTTAAACAAAGGTGCGAATGGGTAGTTAGGGTTGTTCTAAATAATGCATAGATGTATACGTGGGTTCGTTTCGTGAAAAGCGCGTGTATACGTGGATCTTTTTAAACAAAGGCACGTATGGTATCAGAACTTATAGTTGCTCAAGGTTGAATGTGATTCTGCATATCTATTCTGAAGTCTAGGTTATCTCTGATATTCTGGTTACAGTGGTTTCACTATTCTGTTGGAAGCAATGGGCAAAGTATGATTGTTGATAAGTGAAGGGTTGTATTGAAGCTGTTTGATCCAGTTTGAAAATTGATGAAACGTGGTCTGCAGTGGAGCTGAGGGTCAAGCCTTCAGTAAGGGGGCAGTAGCTCCCTTCCAGGAGAAGCTGGTAAACGAGAGCAGGGGGTTGTAGCTCCCTTCCAAGAGAGGCTGGTAAATGAGAGAAGGTTGTAGCCTTCTGCAGGTGGGTGTCTGCATGCTGGTATGAGTCTGCGCCAGTAGATGGTTGTAAGATGTTTTCTTTATAAAAAAATATTGAAGGCTGAGACAACGACATTGGTGGTTTTCTCCCGAATTGGGTTTCCAGCTAAAAATCCTATTGTTCATGTGTGTTTCTTATATGTGATGATTTAATCTGTTATTATTGCATATTTTTACTGTTTATTGAACATCTAATGAATGAATTATGGAAAGATATAAGTGAAGAATTATCTGCATAATAAGATTTCTGGACATACGCATGTTTTATTAAGGATGTCCGCGTGTATACGCGAGTTGGCGTTAGGAAGGTCGCGTATTGGTTTTAAAGTAAGAAAAAGTAAAAAGAGTTGAGTAAGTCCTAAATGCGGTTCCCCCCCCCCGCCCCCCTCTTAGCATCTTTCCCAAAAATTGGTATCAGAGCAGGTCCTTCTGAAAAAGCTTAGTCGCTAGAAGGAAGATCAAGCAAGACGAGCAATCAAGAGGGATTAGCATCTATCAGGCCTCCGCTCTTTAACGGAAACAATTTAATATTCTGGAAAACAAGGATGAGATCTTATCTTCAGTCTCTGGGAGCAGATGTATGGGCCATTGTTGAAGGAGGATATCAATATCCAGCAGCAGTACCAACAGATCTGACCGAAAAGAAGAATTATGAAACAAATGCAAAAGTGGTCAATGCTCTATTGGGAAGTCTAACTGAATCTGAATTTTTCAAGGTCATGTAGCTAAATATAGCAAAGGAAATATGGGACAAAATAATTCTAAGTTATGAAGGAGATGCAAAGGTAAAAGGTGCAAAACTCCAAACTCTCAGAATTGAATATGAAAATTTAAAGATGCATAGTAATGAGAGTATTGCCAGTTTCTTTTTATGTCTTGATGATGTTGTGAATCGTATGAGAAATCTGGGAGAAACGATAGCCGAATCTACTTTGGTTGAGAAAATTTTAAGATCACTAACGGAAAAATTTGAGTCAAAAGTTTCTGCTCTTGAAGAAAAACGGGATCTTTAAAATCTTACTATGGTGCAACTTCATGGCATACTGACTACTTATGAAATGAGAAGAGGAGGACCATCTGAAGTCAAAGAAGCGGTCTTTAGAGCTTCTACAAAAGGAAAAGAAGTACAAGAAGCAGTAGGATTAGGATATATCTCAGAAGAAGATGAGGTTAATTTTGTAAAGAAACTTCAACTTGGCACAGGACGGTTTAGAGGTAAGCTTCCTTTCAATTTTTTTGATTGTGGAAGAGTTGGTCATTATGCTGCTAAGTGTCCTTATAAAGAAACATCTGCAAAAGGGAAGTAAGTAGCAAGAAGGAATAAGAACCGGTCTAGCACTAGAAAAAGTTACTATACTCATGAAGATAGTGATGGGTTCTCTGATAGTGAGGAAGAATGTAAACAAGATCTTAGACTTCTCATGGCATTTGAAAAAGATTCTAGAGAAGACAAGGATACTTTTATAGATGCTCTAGATGACAATGATTTTCTTGATGAAAACAATCAACTCAAAAAATGCTTGGAAGAAAGTAAAATAATCATAGAGACTCTGAAAAAGCAGAATGAAGAAGAGAAGAAACACAATGAGAAATTAGAATGTGAAGTAGTAAGTCTAAGAAAAGAACTTGAGAAAGTAAAGACTGAATCTTAGATTTGCCTAAGGATCTGAAACCTTAGATGAGATTATCAAGGTACAACGTTCTCCTCTTATAAAGACAAGCCTTGGATATGAGAGGGAACTGTAGGCGAGACTGCAATTATCTAAAAGTCGCTACAATTTGGTTTGCAACATTCTACCAATCGGCCAAGGGAATAAAGAATCTTTACGGGTAATGCATGATCATCTCAATTCAAAGAACACTATAAAGAATATCTTTTAAGAAACACCAATCAACGGTAAAATTCAGTAGAACTTTATGTTCATGAAATTTCTTTTTCAATGGACAATGTTGTCATGTCACAATTTTAGTCATAAAACTTACATTTAATGTGTTGCATATAAAACCATCATGACAAGAGAAGCAAGAAAGAAAAGGATTAATGATGAAACAAAGAAGAATACCTATAACAACTTTTCTCCTCTTTTAAATGAAGTTGAATGTGCTTATTGCAATAAATTTGGCCATGAAGATTCTGAATGCAGGAGCAAAGTTCAGCCAAAAGAGCATCTTCCTTCAAAATCCAAAATATGGAAAAAGAAGGAACCACAGGTTGAAAATTGTGGCATAGCGTTATTTGCGGAAGGTAAAGAAAATCAATGGTACATTGATAGCGTATGCTCAAGACACATGGCAGGTGATAAACAAAAAATTTGTGCATATAGTGCTCTAGAAAAGGAAAAGAAAGTTACTTTTGGAAATGATTCTCCTACTGTAATTAAAGGAAAAGGGTCTGTGTTTCTAAAATAAAAAGTGAAGGCTAATGATTTCATGTATGTGGATGGATTAAGGCATAACCTATTAAGTGTAAGTCAAATGTGTGATCAAGGAACTGAAGTTGTCTTTAGTTCAAAAGAATGTGTGGTTCGTGATCTTGATACAGGTAAAACAATTATAAAAGGAAAAAGAACTCCAAGCAACCTGTATGTATTCAAGAACTGCAAAGAACAATGTTACTTGAGTAAATCTTCACAAAAATGGCTATGGCATAGAAGTTTGGGGCATCTAAGCTTCTCTCAAATCAACAAATCAAGTAGACTTAATGTTGTTCGAGGTCTTCCTAATATTACTCTACCTGAAAGTATCATATGCAAATCCTGTCAATTCGGTAAGCAAACCAGAGTGCAATTTAATGCCAAGGAAGGATCATCAAGTAAGCCTCTTGAACTCATTCATACTGACATATGTCGACCTATGAGGAAAAAGTCACCACGTGGTGAAGAATACTATATCTTATTTATTGATGATTTCTCTAGAATGTGTTGGATTGGGTTGATTAAACACAAAGATGAAGCATTTGAGAAATTTCAGGTCTTCAACGCACTGGTTGAAAATGAATTAGATCTAAAAATCAAGTGCCTTAGATCTGATCGAGGAGGAGAATATACATCAGATGAATTCCTTGAATTTTGTGAACAACATGGCATAAAAAGACAGTTTTCTGTAGCTGGCACTCCACAACAAAATGGCGTAGCAGAAAGAATGAATAGAATAGTTCAACAAATGGCCAGAGCTATGCTTGATGATTCCGGAACACCTGACACTTTTTGGGGAGAAGTAGCACATACAGTGGTAAATATTCTTAACAAGGCACATGTTCATGTAAATAATGATAAAACACCATATGAACTCTGGTATGGTAATCCTCCCACTGTGAAGCATTTTAGAATTTTTGGAAGCAAATGCTTTATCAAAAATAATGATGAAAAACTTGGCAAGTTTGAACCTAGAGCAGATGAAGGAATACTTCTTGGATACTCCTCTAGGAGTAGAGCATATAAATGTTACAATAAAAGACTTCAAAATATTGTTGAATGTATTGATGTTGTTATTGATGAGTCTCCTACAGCCCCAAGAGAAGAAAAACAAACAACAAATGAAGATGATGGTGACTTATGTACCTCTACATCAAATAGAAATGATATAGACAGTGAACCCAATGAAGAACCTGAAGATGATTTATCTGAAAAAGCTCCATCCAGATATGTTCATAAGAATCATCCAGAATCTCAAATTTTGGGAGATAAGGGATCAGGTGTACAAACAAGAAGGACTCTTTTGGGATCTTCTAGCTATCTGGCATTTCTATCCACTATTGAACCTCACAATGTCAATTTAGCTAGAAAAGATGAATGTTGGGTTCAAGCCATGAACGAAGAGCTGGATCAAATTGAAAAGAATCATACTTGGGAATTAGTACCAAGACCTGATAACAAAAATGTCATTGGAACTAAATGGATATTCAAAAACAAGTTAAATGAGAATGGGGATGTTGTAAGAAAAAAATCTAGACTTGTTTGCAAGGGGTATACTCAACAAGAAGGTATAGACTTTGAAGAAAATTTTGCTCCTGTAGCTAGACTTGAAGCCATAAGAATGTTTCTTGCTTTTTCAAGTTTTCAACAAATCAAAGTTTATCAAATGGATGTTAAATCTGAATTTCTCAATGGTGATCTAGAAGAAGAAGTTTATATAGAACAACCAGAAGGATTCATTTTGGGAAATGATGAAAATCTTGTTTGTAGACTTAAAAAGGCTCTATATGGTCTCAAACAAGCTCCAAGGGCATGGCATTATCGTCTTGACAAATATCTTCATCAACAAGGACTTTCAAAGGGGTCTGTTGATAGCAACTTATACAAAAAAATTGAAAATGATAAACTATTGATTGTGGTTGTATATGTTGATTATATCATTTTTGGAAGTAATGAAGAATCTATGAGTAAAAAATTTGCTTCGGGCACGCAACAAGAATTTGAAATGTCTTTACTTGGGGAACTAACATTCTTTCTTGGCTTGCAAGTGCATCAAACTACAGATGGTATATTCTTGTCACAAGAAAAATACCTTAAGAAAATTCTGAAGAAGTATGGCATGGAAGAGTGCAAACCTGTAAGTACACCAATGATAACCGGATGTAATCTCAGTTCTCATAATGATTCCCCCACGGTAAATCAACCATAATACAGATCTATGATAGGAAGTCTTCTGTATCTCACTAGGACTAGACCGGACATTATGCATGCAGTTGGGATTGTTGGACGATTCCAAGCTAATCCAAAAGAGACTCACCTTCAGGTTGTCAAAAGAATATTCAAATATATACAAGGAACTCAAGACTTTGGACTATGGTATCCAAAGAATGTTGATCTTACTCTTCATGCTTACATTGATGCAGACTAGGCTGGAAATGTTGATGATCGAAAAAGCACTAGTGGTGGTGCATTCTATATTGGGCCCCGGCTAGTATCTTGGTTCAGCAAGAAGCAAAACTCTGTTGCCTTATCTACAACAGAAGCAAAATATGTGGCTGTCGCATCATGTTGCACTCAACTTCTTTGGATGATGCAAACCTTACAAGATTTTCAAATCAAATGTTCACCTCCTATCTCCATCATGTGTGATAATACAAGCACCATCAGTATCTCAAAGAATCATGTTATGCATTCTAAGACCAAGCACATTCCCATCAAGTATCACTTCTTACGCGAACAAGTGCTTGAACAAAAGGTGAAGTTGGAGTATGTTCCCTCGAAAGAACAAGTTGCTGATATATTTACCAAACCTCTGCCTAGGGAACCGTTCGAATATCTCAGACAAAATCTGGGAGTAGTCTCTGCCTTGCAGAAAATCAGAATTTCTTAAATTCAGAAGATTAAATTGGATACGCGGGTTTCCTGAAAGATAATCGCGTATATACGTAGGTTTATACACAGAAAACCGCGTATGGTTAGTTGCTGACAAATTTTGTTTTGGGTCAGCATTTTTTAGCACAGCTGCAGTACTGTATGGTATCTCTAATGATGTTTTAGCTCTTATATTTCTGTTTCATTCTCTGATATTGGGTAAAGATGCCTTGATGATTGGTTGTTGAAAGTATTCAGGGGGAGCAATGTATGATGATTCCCATGGTTGGTTTTGGGTAATTCTGGTTATGTTTATTTCTGACAGTGCATCTGATGTGACAAAAGAAGACAGGTACAGGTGGTACAAATTCAGGGGGAGAAGAAGGAATGTGAAATTTTCAGTTTTTCACTTTCCATATGCGGGTTTTATGAAGAAAAGTAGCGTATACACGCGAGTTCCAATGGAGACAGAAGCGTATGTTTTTCTGTTAAGGAAAACAGTGAGATGGCTCAAGAACAAGAGCACAGTTTCAGGGGGAGCATTAGCCTTGCTGAGTGTAATGAATTGTTGGCATTATGATGATTCTGAAATGTGATCTCTTTCTTGAGGTCTTTTTGGTAGTGGTCATAAAAATTCATATTTGTAATTTGATGAAAAGGTCATGATGAGACCTATGATGTAAAATTGTAATATTCAGACATGTAAGGACTTGTTCAAATGTGTAAACCCACTTAGTTGGGTAGTTGAGTCAAAATGTGTAAACCCACTTGGTTGGGTACTTGAGTCTCATATGTAAATCCACTTGGTTGGATCTTTGATGTAAGTATGAGTCCTTGGTGATAGGAAGGTCATAGATTCATGTACTTCATTGAAAAATATGTTTGAACTTTCAGCATGATTTCAGGGGGAGCATGGTAACTTCAGTGCACATCAGATCTACAACGCTATTCTATCTACATGAGGAGAAAACAACCTTGTGTTGGTTTTGATCCACCCTTTTCCCTTGATTTCAAAGGGGGAGAGTGACATGGTGTTTGAATAGGGGGGGAATATCATTATTCTTAATGTATCTATCTGTTGTGGTCAAACACCATCATGGTTGCCATCAAGTCCAAAGGGGGAGATTGTTGGCAATATGATGCAGAGTGTTGTCCTTGATGGCAACCCACTTGATGAAGATGATGGAAACCTACTTGATGAAGTTGTTCTTGATGCTTGATGAGTTTATTAATGATGTAAATCTGATGTGAAGATTGTTGGCAGGAAGAGTCTGAGAGAAAGTGTCTTCGACAAAAATCTACTCGATGAGATGAGAATTGGCTATATGATTTGATGAAGTTGTCTTGATATAAACTGCTTGATGAAGTTGTTCTTGAAGGAACTGACTTGATGAGTCGCAACCTATGTGTCAAATATGCTGTATTGATGTATCCACAGACGACGATGAGCACAGAAGAAAGAAACTTCGTAAAGGGCCGCAGCAATGATGAATAAGATACGTCACAAAGCATGGCGGGTTTCTTTAGGCGGCGAGTGTATGTACGCGGAAAATTAAGTGATAAGTCGTTGAGGTACCACTGCGCCCAATGTGTAAAACCGTGGGTTACTACCATGGTATTGACCCATTTTATTGAGCGCTTTGATTATATATTTGGTCCCATCTAGAACACGAATGGAAGTGGTGTGGTTTTGACTCATGGTATTGATAAAGGCTAAACCTATATAAGGAGAAGAAGATCATTGTGCAAAGGTGTGCATATGTCTGGGATTTAAATGAATACTTCACTCTCAAGTTTATCTGTATGGTTGAACTCTGTTCTTAATCGATAGATCTGAATCTATGATGCACCTATGAATATGATGAAGGTTCAAAATCTCTAGATCTGGAAATGATGAATCTCTGGGATGATCTAAAAAGAAGCATTGAAGACCTGGCGCAAATCTGTTGAAGAAATTGAAGAAATCTGGGTAAGTTCATAGATCTGGTCTGTTTTGCAAAGTTTATCTTTTATAGATCTATACACAGGTTCATTTCATAAAAAGCGCGTGTATACACCGATCTGTTTAAACAAAGGCGCGTATGGGAAGTTAGGGTTGTTCTGGAAAATGCACAGATGTATACACAGGTTCGTTTCATGAAAAGCGCATGTATGCGCGTATCTGTTTAAACAAAGGTGCGTATGGTATCTGAACTTATAGTTTTTCAAGGTTGAATGTGATTCTGCATATCTATTCTGAAATCTGGGTTATCTCTGATATTCTGGTTACAGTGGTTTCACTGTTCTGTTGGAAGCAATGGGAAAAGTATGATTGTTGATAAGTGAAGGGTTTTATTGAAGCTGTTTGATCCAGTTTGAAAATTGATGAAACGTGGTCTGCAGTGAAGCTGAGGGTCGAAGCCTTCAGTAAGGGGGTAGTAGCTCCCTTCCAGGAGAAGCTGGTAAATGAGAGCAGGGGGTTGTAGCTCCCTTCCAGGAGAGGCTGGTAAATGAGAGAAGGTTGTAGCCTTCTGTAGGTGGGTGCCTGCGTGCTGGTATGAGTCTGCGCCAGTACATGGTTGTAAGATGTTTTCTTTATAATAAAATATTGAAGGCTAAGACAACGACAACGGTGCTTTTCTCCCAAATTGGGTTTCCACCTAAAAATCCTGGTGTTCATGTGTGTTTCTTATGTGTGATGATTTAATCTGTTCTTACTGAATATGTTTACTGTTTATTGAACATCTAATGAATGAATGATGGAATGATATAAGTGAAGAATTATTTGCATAATAAGATTTCTGGACATACACATGTTTTATTAAGGATATCCGCGTGTATACACGAGTTGGAGTCAGGAAAGTTGCGTATGGGTTTTGAAGTAAGAAAAAGTAAAAAGATTTGAGTAAGTCCTAAATACTGATTCAGCCCCCCCTCTCATTATTTTTCCCAACAGTCGCGCTCGGTGTCAGAGTGATGTGCATAATGCCGAGGTCCCTATTGATTCCTTTGAGCTCAGAAAACTTGGTAGGGAATAAGTCCTGGTACTCCGTAAGTAGTTCAACAATTTTTCCCATGGTGCCTTCATCCCAATAATCCCCAATTTTAGCTAGCTTAGGGTATTCTTATGTCCCAATATTAACTTCGTGTAGCTGGAGAGGTTGCGTTACATCAACATCTTGGAGTGATGGTCTGATAACGGTACGTTCCCCTTTTGATTCCGAAACAACAATATTCTGCCGGTTATCCTCTTCTTCATTAATCACCAAGCTCTGGCAGTTGACTATGTCTTGCATATTTGCCTCCCATGTCAGAACGACTGGAGGGGTGTGTGGGTGAGGCTTCTTAAAGATGAATGCATCAATGTCCTGTAGGGCTTTTTCAAGCATCTATGTTCCCCCAATAAGTCCAAAAGTTCCAATAAAGTCCTCTTTTAACAATTCCCAGTGGTGGGTCCATTGATGTAATTCTGCGTCTAAGTACCAAGTAGTAGGAATAGGGCCCAAGGCATGTATAGATAGATGGATCCATTCATCTGGGGTTCGGTCGGTCCATTTGGTTGTCCAAGTACATATATGCATGGGGGGTCCCTGGGTCCTAGGAATATCTTGGTGCGCACATCAGCGAGAGGTGCGAACCGCAGCACCATCGTATCCAGACACGTATCCCAGTCTGGAAATGCTTTCTTGTGGGTATCCCACTAGTGTGCAGGTGTGCCACGGTGCTAGACTAAGTGCCCAGAGCCACCGATCTTTTGGCACCCTAGCCTCTAATGTTCTTAATAAGTCCTGGACAGTACTAGACTCATCAAAGTGGGGAAGGTCCCTTACCTCTGAAGTAATGCAGTAGAGAGACCTTGCAACTTGAGGGCATCATAGTGTTGAGATATTGTGTAGCCGGGTCTGCCAACTCTCAATTTCTTCATCCGGGTCAGAACAATACCCCCTATTTTTCTCCCAATCGAATACTCTGTCTGTTGTAGGGTCACACTGGTCTTCATCCTGTGTTGTCATCCTGTAGATATGATCGAGTTCCTCCTCTTCGTACGCTGGTCCCATATACTGCATATCCTCAGCGGGATCCAGTGGTACTATTACACGGGTACCATTCTTTTCAAACACCATGCTACGTTTTTTTAGATTGACGACACCCCCTACGTCGATAGCCTAGTCTAGTCCTAGGAGTGCAGGATGGGGATCCGTATCCTCCACAATTTCTATGACCTCAAAGTCAGCTAGGACCCTTACTCCTGCGATATCGACCACAACTTTTGGCACCCTTCCCAAAGGGGTGATCTTTTTTTTATTTGCCATTCGTAGCTGGATAGTGGACCAGTTTAATTTAGGTTCTCCCATTCGTTGCCATGTCTATTTTGGTAAGATGTTTGCGTAAGATCCAAGATCAAGAATAACCTGATCCATCTCATAATCACCAATCTGCGCCGTTAGTCGCATTTCCCTCCCGGTGCGCCTTTTGTAGCTGTGTAATTTTTCTATTTCTCTAACCTCGGTCGTTGGGCTGGGCCGGGCTGCACAGTTCTATAGCTATACTTGAATATTTTCTCCAGCCTGTGGGTTTCGTAGTAGCTTCAAGCATGCCCTTAACAAGGTTTCAACTTCCTCTTTTGCCTAGAGGTGCGCTGGCAGCTGTGCACGAGCTTCCAGTGACTCCTGTCTCTTGAGATTTGGTTCCTTCTGAGTAGCCAACTCCTCCCTCGCTCCTTGGGTGACCATGCTATACGTTATGATTTTTACACTGGGAACTTCACTCCTTAGCTCTTTTTTGACTCTCTGTACATTTTGGGTGGGGGTAGACTGTTTGTCCTTCATTTTTCTTAACAAGAGTTGACAGTCTTTAATCTCATGGTCTAGTTGTCTGCAATATTTACAGGACTGCCTCGTGGGATTTGGGCAGTCCCTGGTGAAGTTCCCTACCTCTCCACAGTTGTAGCAGATCAGTTGGCCCCGTCCTCATCCTACTCTCCCTCCCTGTCCCCCCTACCCCCGGCAGGAGAGCTACCAAAGGTTGCGAGAGATCTCGGAGAGGCAGGATCGTACTGTACTCTATAAAGGGTTCCCCGATCTACTCGTAAGTCATATGTGAGACAATTTTTCTCATCATGCCCTATAGATTGGCAGAACTTGCATCATTTTTTCCTCAATTCACCCTTAGTTATCTGAGGACACTGGGCTGTATCATGCAGTCCCGCTACCCGACAGTATTTGCACTAGAGGTATGTGCCGACTCCTTTTCCCCGTTCTGTCTATAAGCTCTGTATTTCCAGGTGCATGGCCCTGAGCTGCTCCTGAATTTGCTGCACTCCTTCCCTTGTGTCATCCTTAAGCGCAGCTTCCAATTTCATGGCAGCTTCCAAGGCTTTTTCCTGCGATTCGAAGGTCTGGTGGCCCATGGGTATGCGTAAGTAAGGTAGCAGCATAGTGATGAACCATTCCGTGTGTTTTTTGTCATCATACTTGAACTCACCTTCCCTGATCACTTTCTTTAACCATTGATCGGCCTCCCATACTGACTCAGACACCCCTTGCTTGAAGTCTTTTACTTCCGCTACCAGCTGGGAATAGGATTTTGGCTTCCAGAATTGTTGTTTTAGGGCATCCTTGATATTTTGAAGTGTTGTGCTCCCGTTCTAAGATATATACTACATATACTAGTCTAGTGCCCTTTCTTCGAAAGCCAAGGATAGTTGTGCTCTCTTCACAGTATCGCTTACCACCCCTTGTGCCATCCACACCGAATCGGTCACGAACCAAAATCAATCCATGTCCTCATCGGCTGCTCCTTTTAAAGTAGGTAACTTTAGGTGTGCTTCCATGGGCTCCTCTTGTTTATCTTCCTGGGGCCCTAATGTCGGGGCAGCTAACAGACCCTGTGTAGATCTCGGCGGACTATGAGCAGAGTGATCCTCTCCTTGATTTTCTCTATAGTTCTCATCGCTCCGCCTTGCGCTTCCACCCAGAATATCACTCATTCCACCTCACGTTAGATCTCTAATGCTATTACCCAATCCTGTTTCTCAGACTCCTTCAAGTCCCGGAAACGAAACCATTTGTTGGCTTGAGGGGTCTTGACCTAGGTTCAGTGTGCAAGGTTTGCCAACAAACCCCTATACTACTAGCCCTTTCGATAGTGACCTGCTTTTGCAGGTCACAGTCTCACTCGAAGTAGTATGGGTGGATGCTGGAACTAGGTTTCTGCACCCTAAGAAAGGAAGGGTAAGGCAAGAAGGGCTGCTTTCTATTCAGATTAGCTTGTTTCTTCACAGGGTTAAGTATGTATCTATTTGAATCCACGTGCACTAGATCTACAATTATACACTTTTCATAAATTCAACACAACATTATGTAAACAGAGCAGAATAGATCTAGATCCAAGCATTCATTACACAGACTTTCACAGCAAAAAGCCAGAAAATACATAACACAGTAATTATGAGCAGTTCATATAACAGCACTCATGGATTCAGATCTCTAATAATCCTTCGCATTCATTCATTCATCAAACTTTCCTTACAATTCCCTTCCCAACCTGCGCACACAGTAGCAGGGTCCGCACACAACTAGACTAGGATCTTCGTGCACACAGCCAACAGGAGTCCGTTTCTCCAAACCCCAAACCGATAGCTTAAACAACAGATTGCATCAATAGTTCATCCAATCCTATCCCTTACAATCCAAAATGCATCTCTATTTATAACAATCTATCCTCAATGCTCCTATGGTCTGCAACCCATGGTTTTTGGACCCCTAGTTTACCCTTTGACCCATTACAATGCGTTCGGGGCTTTGACCTGCCCTAAAACCCCTGCGCTATATTAAATATAATTAAAAATAATCAAAATGGACTAGTTTCTGGTACCATAGGAGACCCTTGCTCATCAGGATCGCTACAGGAAGTTCATTACTTCTTGTAGAAATCTTGTACATGGCACAAAAAAGTCAAAAAATGAGAATAAATCGATGGAAATGGATTCAAAGGACCACCAACAAACTCTCCAAGAGTATGATCACACTAGAAAGAGCACTAAAGGACCTCCATGCAACACCTGTAAAAAGAACAATAAAATAAAAAGGTTAAGCAGATCACTTAGAAATAAGATACTCACTTAGAAAATGTATGAAAAAAACACATCAAAAGGAAAAATAGTCATGGTTATCACAAAACTCCAGATCCCTGTGTCAAATGATGTCAGCAACTCCTCAGTAATAGGTAAGCTCAAGTATGGCCCTTCACCATCTCGTTATGCACTCATGTTGACCAAAATGAATTAAGGTTGAGAAGTAGAAATTAAAAAGGAAAAATGGTGGCCAGTTAACTTGGCCACCCTCGTGAAGTTAAAGTGATCAAGAAGTTGAGTGTGCATGCCACCTAGGCAAGTCAAATAAATTAAGGGTGAGTTTAGAAGGACATGGAGGTGATTCTAAGGAAAATGCAATGATTAAGTGGAGTGGGACCAACGATCCAAAAGAGTAAAACTCGTGCCACCGTCCAAGTCATCACTCCACTCCAAATTCAGTTAAGTTTCCATAAAGGTAAGTGTTCTCTCATTCTTCTCATTTCATTTAGCATTTCGAGAGAAGTAGGAGGAAGGAAACTCAGAGGAGCCATCGAATAACGCGGCACCAAGGACGAGCCTGCATGCAAACGCCATGCTACATAAAATTTCATAGAAGGTTTAGCCAAAAGAAAAATTGCAAAGAAGAGCCACTCATAGGTGGTATTAACTCCTAAGACCACCATCTCCCAAGAAAAAAAACACCATAGTTCAGACGTCAGTGGTTTCCACTCCCCAAAGTTGTGAAATTTCCATGAAATTTATACACAATTAGCAATAATTCGGAAATTAAGAGGTTGAATCAAGGTATAGTGAGTTTATTTAAAAACTATAATATCTAAGGCCACACTTCACCAATGGCTCTAAGAAAAAATCATTTAGAAGCCTTCTTAACACGGCCATAAAATTGGAGGATTTAAGAGAAGGGAGCCCATAAATATCAAAAGTATAAGATAACACCCTCAAGTGGTGGAGATTTTCAGGAACCACTAGTGGTTAGGTTTCTTCGAGCTCCTAAAGGGCTTTGATGAGGAGATAGATCATGAATTTGCAATGGCCCTGTAATCACAAATATATGAGAGGGAAAACATTGTGGTTATATGCTGGGCTATCACAATTACACCTACGTTAATTAGTAGAATCACCACTTTTCCCCTAGGAGTCAAGTGTAATAGGGAAGATAGGGTGTCTAACACTACAGTTAAAACGAGTTTCTTTATTCCATGTGAATAATTCATTGAAGACAAAAATGGAGTGAGGAGAGAAAGCCTTCCATACCCTTGGGATGAAGTAGCATTCCACATTATGAAATTTATTTCCTGTGAGAGCAGACTTAGTGTGGTTTATGCATACCACTTCAGGTTATTGAATGAACCTAGATTTGAAGGATAACTCCCTCTAGAAAAAATATTAAGTATTCCCTATTTCCTCTTGCATTCAATTAGGTACATGATCCAAAAGGTGAGGGAATGTACCAACACTTATCTCACCATCGCCTCATCAAGCAGATAGTGAATGATGCTCTAAATAGATTGAGCCTCCCTATGCCCCGGTCCTCATTCACAGATATGGATAGGGAAGCCTTCATAGCCACCCAAACTAGAAAAACCTCTGCCTCTAGTCTTGGAGAGAGGGGAATGGAAGAAGAAGAAGAAAAGGAGGCTGAAGAGACATAAGGAGAAGATGAGGAAGAATAAGAGATGGAGGTTGAAATAGAAAACACAAAAACCCTAGAAACATAGGAAGGAAAAGATGAATAAAAAGAGGTATATAAAATAGAGGAGGAAGAAATAGAGGAGAAGAAGGAAGAGAAGACAGGTGAGGAGGAAATATTAGACCCTATGCTAGGCATTGATACCACTCCTCAGTAGACCAACATATCACTTGAGATAACAGAGAAAGAAGTGGTCGCTACCTTAGCCACTTTGAGCACACCAGTGAAGGCCAAGAAAAAAATACAAACACCCATGTACTTTAGGACTAGAAAGAGTGCCAGGGTAAGGCAAGGGAAGCCATAAACTCCAACCAAAATCCCTATAACAATTGAGGAGTCACCCAAAAAGGATGATTAGATAACGTTGGAAGAAGGGAAAGTTCAAGAGGTCACCTCACCTGAGAGGACACATGTGACCTATAGGAGGATAAATTCATCTATGTCAGCATCCCCTACACATCTACCAACCCCACAGACCCTTAAAAGGTAGAAAAGAAGGAAAATCCAGTAATTGAGGGTTTTCTACAGGAAAAACAAAGTTTGTTATAGGAAACTATGTCCTTGCTACATGAAACTCCAACATTTCCAGAAATAGAGCAGGGATCTTTGGGGAGGGAGATAAGGCACCCATATGTGGGAAAGAGGCCCAAGAAGTTGAGAAAGAAGCACAAGTTGAAGGGATAGATGCCAAAGGGGAGGAAGAGAAGGAGAAAAAGGAGGAGCCTAACTTCCCAAAATTTGTCCCTAAATATATATCAGCAGTTTCACACTCTAGCCCTCAACCAAATCTCAGTTCTTACTATACATTTAGTAAAGGGGGTGGAATGATTCCTTAGAAGCTTGCAGTCCCCTTATTTTATCAGTTAGACAAGAAAGAGCACACACCCATCATTGGATGAAAATTGCTACAACAAAAGGTGTGCATGACATAGGGATCATGGAGGATAAGGACACTGAGTTGGGAAGTGATTTGTCTGATGTTAGACTAAGAGAACCCATGTTGATAGAGAAGCTTCAGGATACACAGGCAAAGAATGAAATATTGCAAAGTCAAATTGAACAAAAAGATAAAACAATTGCCACCATGGAATATTTTTCCATGGAGGCCATCCAACACAGATATCCATCAAACTCCTATGCCATCTACCTCAAAGAATAATGGCTCCAATTTCAGATTAAGACATTAGCCTCTCATGGGTCCTTACCTTTTCAGAACTATAGACAATTCATTGACTTTTTCAATCAGTCTAGCATGGGAGACAAGGCCAAGATGGTAGAATTCTACATGCACAATCTTATCTTGACAGACTTAAACATTTGTGACCCTAACCCTAGGTTGGGAGATATGCAGCTAATGAATTACCTTCTTGGATGGTCAATGAGGAAGCTAGAGTAGAGGAATTAAATAAGGTGATGAGAAGAGAAAACAAAGAGCCTCTACACATAAGGCCAGAATGATAAAGTTGTAGGGGATTCATCAACATGGAATATCATACCACAGAGAGAGTGAGGAGTGCCCTAGAAAGATCACCATTATACAAGAGGGTTATGAAGGCAATGAAAATACAATGGCTTAGCGTGAAACTCAGTCCATCTTTGCTGCTGGGACTGAGTAAAGGGTGTAGGGTGCTATTGGTAGCTACCCTTTAGGTTAAATAGGGTAGAGCAAGAGATCATTAGGATTCGAATAATGGAGGAAGCTAGTAGACTCTTAGCTCTTGTGATAGAGTTTTGAGACTTTCATGATTATGTAATGAGACTATTTCTGCAATAAAATGAGTATTCAGTTCATCCTTAACTGATTTTGTTTCAAATAGCTCAGCTTGTGGGTTAGTGCCCAATCCATTAGCCTCAGTCTCTCTCTTGTGTATTTATGTTTATTTTTATGCCATTGTAGCTAGTTTACTTCATGAGTTTTAGCTAGTTTGCTTACATTTCATTTCACTATTTTTGGTTTGCTTCCATTTCACATTTTATGTAGTTATGATCTTGTAGATCATGATACATTATGATATAAAATGCAAAATATGTGTGTCAAAGCCTCCCTCTCTCACTTCTTTTGTTGGATCTTGGGCAGGGCAGATCTTCACCATAGGCCCAAAATTGCTCTTCAGTTTATGATTTCCTGGAAATAATAGATAGGTAGTTGTAGTTGTCATGAACATGTTGAGACTATTGAGTTATATTTATATTTGAATGCATAAGTAGGTTTTCTTCTCAAATTTAACTCATATTTTCAATCTTATTCATCATAGATTTGCAAATTTTTATTGCATGAATATGTAGTTTTCTTGCAAGTTTGAGTAGAGAAGAAGAGGAGGAATCCACTAGAATCACTAGTGTTAGTCATCTATAATTTTGAATTTGTCCAAAGATAACTAAATGTAACAAACCCAGATTTCTAGAACAAAAGTGCAAGAACATGATGAGTTCTAGAAATCTCACTGCCTTCATCATTTCAGATCCATTAGTCCACTAAAATCTTCATCGATTTTTCCTAAAAATATTATCTTA
Organism: Pinus albicaulis; assembly: GCA_034641835.2. Taxonomy (NCBI): domain Eukaryota; kingdom Viridiplantae; phylum Streptophyta; class Pinopsida; order Pinales; family Pinaceae; genus Pinus; species Pinus albicaulis. The sequence continues at coordinate 493,874,417 of CM076576.1, forward strand.
CTGTTCCTTAGCAGTGTTGTTCCTTAAACAGTGATGTTCCTTAAATAGTGTTGTTCCCTAAGCTGTTGTTCCTTAAGCTACTGTTCCTTACTAGCTGTTGTTCCCTAAGCTGCTGCAGCTGTTCCTTATTTAGAATCCTCAAGAAACACTACTGAACAAAAAGAGACTATATATAGGCCATTTTTTCCATCATTTTCTAAGCCCAGTTCATTCATTTCCTTTTTCATTTATCCTCCATTTTTCCTAAAAAACCCCTCCAAACCATCATATCCCCTTTATATGGTTCGAAAAAAAACCTCTTTAAACCAATACACTCACTATTGTTTTGGTTTAAAACACCCCTTTCACCTATCATAACTTCCAATTTGGCCTAAAAACCCATTTTCGGGCCGAAAAAATAGTCTTTTTTATAAATAATGGTATAAGCCCCTGAGGGCTTAAGACCTTTGGCCCCTTTCCTCCATATGTCCAAGCACTACAAACAAGCGCCCTAAACCCCATCGCATCAGCCTTCCTCTATAAATCCACTTTTTCTTTGGAAATTTCTACTCCACCGATGCGATTAGCACCCTACCCTTAGCCCCTGGTCACATATTCCCCACTGGACCGTGCCCCAGTGCCTAGTTATTAGCCCCTCCATCACATCAGAATTCCCCTTTTTTTTCCCTCCCCCTTGTCTTTCTTCTTTACCGATTGCCCGTCGCGATAAGCCCCTTCACACCTTGCTCCTAGTCCTCTGCTCCATCCACAGGACCACTCCCCAGAGCCCTTGCCTTAAGCCCCCTCCTCTTTTTTCTTTTCACCCCGTCTTGCTTCCTCTTGGTCAATTGTTGACCATAGATCAAAGGCCTTAGGCCTAGATCCGATGGCTACCATGCAACCCGATCATTTACACCCCACCAATCAACCACCCCGCTACCAAACAAAAATTGCTTACGTCATCACATGGCCCACCTTCCACCCACAGAGCTACCCATCCAATCTCTGGCTGCCACCTGGTTTCCACTAATTCCTCGCCTGCGCACTTTTCCCATCATGTTGCTCTCCCGACTGTTGGATCCACCGCTTCTGCATCCGAGGTTTAACAACTAAAAGCCACATGAGACCGGTGGTATTTAAGAGGATGCATGGCATGATATAACTAGATCGCATTCCCTCTAGGCTAAACCACTTACCACCCGTTTGTCATGCGAAAACTGCCAATGGTTTTCCAAAACTACTTATGCCCGTTTTTGCGCCAAAGGCCATTTAAAACCATTTTTTATCCCTCCTCCATTAAAATCCTTCCTCCATGCATTTTTCCTCTCTGCAACCTCCTCTGCCAGCCTCCGAAGCAATATTTTTGACCCTGCATGGTTTTATTAACGTTTAATTTGTCTTGTGCAGGTTGGATGACGGTTTTAAAGGGCCGAAAACCCTCCCACAGTCCATAAAATAACGAGCCAGAGGGTGATGGCTTTCACAGTCCAAAAAGAGGCCAAGTAATGAAGAAAGGGACTGCCATGGTTTCATTTCGTGGCTTGATCAGTGCTTATGAGCACAGATTATTCAATCAAACCCTCGGCGTACTAGAAAAAGTGTTGCACACAACAAAACAAAGAAAAATCAATGAAATAGGAAGAAAGGCCCAAGGAACATAGATTAAATGATTGAAAATAAAGTGTTATGCTTAAAAGTTGAAGGTTAAAGGTTAAAAAACATAGTTTAAAGGTTCGAATCAATCATAAAAGGAAAAAGGGCAACAGTATTACATTATAAAAACCAAAAACAATATCAAGGCCTGAAATCAGTTAAAAGTTCAGCAAAAGAACAAGTGGAAACAAATTGAAGACTAAAGAAGGCATGATCAGCCTCAAAAACACAAAATCAGAGTCAAAACAGAATATCAAGGTATACAGAGACAGTCATAAGTGTTAAAGGTTTAAATTAGCAGATCAAGGCTAAAAGAGCCTTAAAACACAGTTAAGTGATGAAATAAAGGAAGATTAGGCCTAAAGAGCAATTTTAGAATTAAATCAAGAAGAATTAGGCTTAAAGATAGCCTCGAATACATCAAAGGAGAAGTTATTCACTTAATAAATCAAACGTGACACCTTTTCACTTACTTTATACCTCAAAGGGAAAATTGGAAGTTATTACACAAAAAGATATTTTATAAACTGTTAGAAAGTTATTTTAAAAAGCAGAAAAGAGCCTCAAATTCAATATTTTTGGTTGTTTTACCCTCAGAAAGTAAAGATAGATTTAATACACAGATAAGTAGTTGAGAAACATTCCTACCTTATGCCTTCCATGGATTTTAAGGATAGGAGTGCATTTACTGTGTCATTAATGACATTCTAAACCCTAGATATTTCCACCTCCTCATTTGCAGCATAAATACTGCATTCGAACTCATTATATGGGGGGAATTTTGATAACTCTTTGAAGTAATACATAGTTTTTCTGAGATTGAAGAGAAATTTATGTACTAGAACCTGTGGATGTTTTGACCTGTTTGTGGATGGAGAAAGCTCTATCATTGGATCCCTGAGCTTGGTTGTTGGTGAAGTATTCTAAACTGTTTAATGTTTTTTCTGTTTTCATTATGTTTTCATCATCTCTTGCTTGTAGTAGAGTAAAAGTTTTAGGCTAAGAAATGTCTCCTCGAAGCACCTTAGACCTGTTTACTCTTCACACATGGTCTTCACTCAATGAACCTGTGACATATCACGTGTGTTCATGGCATACTAAAAAATACCCCTAATTTGATGACATATTGGAAAATACCTCTAAAAATCACATTATTTAACCCCCTACCAATATGAACCCAATACACCTTTCCAATTAAAAAAAACCCTACCTTCACTAGATATTGTAGATATCCATTTTTTCATTAACATTTTTTATACCCCTTTATATTTTTTCATTAACTTTGAGCTCCATTTTTTATACCTGTAAATATAAAAACCATTTACCCCCTATATATCCCCCAATATATTATGTCATTTTCCCCTCAATATATATCCCCCAATATGAACCCACGTAGTATGATATTGCTCCCCTAGTGAAGCCCTTGTGACTCTTCACTGTCTTTATGTTTTCATCTGCCAAATGTTTTATTGAGTAGTTTAACTGCTTTTCAACCCTTAAGTTTGTTTATTTCAAGAATAGTTCAATACAGTGGCCTCAAGAATGATTTATGGTTCTCCCTGCTTGCTTGCTGCCTCTTAAAAACTGTTTTTGAAGTCTCCCTTCAAAGTAGCATTGTCCAAAGTCTGCCAAAGAGGTCTGTTTTGATCATGCCCTTTGTACTTGGTCAAATAATTCTTTTGAAGGTCTTTATAGCTGTAATCACAAATGTTTAGGAGTTCCCTCTTCTATGAATGCAGTTATTTGTGAATGTTGAATGTTTTCTTATCCTTGAGAGTGAAATCTTTGATGAAATAGAGCATTCCTCGACTCTTATATTTCATTTTAAAAGTTTGTCTTGAGATGGTTATTTGCTGAAATGTAAATTTTAGAATTCATGGTTAGCCCTGTTTATAAAATACTTCTTCATGCTCAAATGATGCTATAAGTCCCGTTGTTGAAGAGTACATATAATTAAGGATTCTTGACTACCCTTAGTTCTACTTTTCATTCTAAATCCTTAACGTTCATTTCATTTCACCTGAAACTTTGTAGATCCAAAAACCAAGTTAGATTTTCCCTTTGATATCCTTGATTCATCTACAACCTTGTTACAAAATTCTTCTTGACTCCATTGCCCAATGACTTAGAGATTTCCCTTTTCTATCTATGCTGCCTAGATCATCATGTCCCATCAAACAATCAAACAAACTCAAGCTTAATAGCTAGCCGAAAATCAACCCTTTACAAGCAAACAAGACATATCTTTGCAAACATATTGAGAGATCCCTCTCTAAGACTAGGAGGGATAGACCCTAGAGCTCTAAAGACTGGTTTACATGTTGCCTTGTCATTTGGTTTATCAATCGGCCAAATCATAGGAACCCCAACATTCTGGCGATCACGGTGGGACCTCTGAGTTCATAGTTTCCTAGCAAGCTCTTATAGACTCATTAGTCCTTCAGCAAACCATAGAAACTCAGAAAAACCCAAAACATTTCAGATTGGTTTTTAAATAAACCATTGGTGGTGGACCAAATAAAACATTTTACCTTCAGAAAAGCTAAAAATTTCCACCTGATGACTCCACTAGCCCCAGTAGGCCTATTACCTTACTAGTATTCCATATTTCCTTGAAACTGTGTTAACCAACCTTAAGGAAGTTTAGAAACCTAGTCCTCTATTATAGAAATCACTGTGAGAGGAAATTTTTTGAGGAAATAGTCTTGAAAAACCTTTTCATCTCTAAATTTTGAAAAACTAAAATCTGGCTTCACATAGGGTCCATACTAGATCCCATCAAGATCCTAATCCCCCTACCATAGTTGACAATCCAGAGAAGATTTTGTGGCAGAATTCTAGACCTGGAAAACCAACTACTGATAGGATCATCCTAAGAATGAAATTTGTCCCTAAAGATCTTACAGTTTTAAAAGATCCTCACTTTGACTTATCTTTCACAAAGAACCTATTCAGAAATAAGTCCCAAAGTGATTTAAATCAAGCTAATTTTGAAACCACAGATTTGCAATAGAGCTGTAGCAGAGAGGCCTCGCCTTCCACTCCACCTAATTCTCAGATTCTGCATCATTTCATCTCCTTCCTTAACAAATCTGCTCATCATCATTTTGCTGGACCAAGTGTTTCTTCCAATCCTATCCACACATCTACTATTCAAAACACTCCATTTCAGCCCACTTTCCATCTTATAAATCCACCTCTTGTAAATCCCCCATTATTTCCAATCATGGAAGCAAGGTATGCTCCACTAGTGTTACCACAACCCATTGTTCCCTTACCAAATGATTACCAATCCAAAATTCCCCATTTCACTGGAAATGAACCTACTACTGTCCAATAGCACGTAGGTAAAATGAATTATGCCTTTGATCATGGAGATAGAAGAAGAGACTATTAGCATGAGAATTTTTGCTCAAAGTTTAGGAGGAGAAGTCAAGAAATGGTTTAAAAACTTAGCTCCTCACAGCATAAATGATCTCCCTTCTTTATATCAAACATTCATAAACAAATGGGAAATTAGAAAGAACCCTGTCCGAATCCTTTCAGAATATACCAATCTCAAAAGAAATAGTGGGGAAGGTGTCCATGATTACTGCACTAGATTCAATAGTGTGTATAATGCACTTCCTCCAGACATGAAATGTCCACTAGGCCTAGCCTTGGCTAAATTCCTAGAAAGCTTTGACCCTAAAATGGCCTACCAACTTAGGGAAAGAGACCCCTCAACTTTAGAAGACATGCAGAGGGGAGCCATGAGTGTGGAGGCAAATCTGATTGAAAAGAGAGCTAGGTTGAAAGCAGAAAAAAGAGTTACATACAAAGATGATACAATGGATTCAACCTCATCATCAGGTACTAAAATTGATAACTTAGTGAAGGTAATGGAGAGGATGCTTGGAAAGATAAATATGAATGACAGAGTGCCTCCTAGAGAAAACCAAAACAGAAATAGAAACCAAAATCTCAGAAGAGACCCTAATCAAGATAGGCGGAGAGACAATGACCAACAGATTAGACCTCCCTTTCAACAAAACTATGTTGATCAAGAAGAAGAAAGGGAAGTTGAAAGGTTGGAAGAAAATCATGTAAACTTGATAGGATCTGATAGTGAGATAGATATTTTTCTCACTGAAGAAGAAAAAGGATTCTTCTCTTCAGAACAAAATGAATACAATAATGAGGATTCTGAAGATTATAGATTGGGATTTGAAAATGCTATCATGGAGGTACACAAACAATGAAATCTTAGAAGCAAAGGTAGCCCAAAGAGTTCCAGTGACAAAAACACTAGTACTACTGTTAAAAAAACCTCATAAAATCAGCCTAAAAAAACAGCAACTAACACCAACACTTTAATCAAGAAAATTGACCAAAATAAAGACAAAAAAATTCAGCAAAGTGTTGAACAAAGCCGCCCCAGTACTTCTGCTATTGGCCCTAACAAATCTGTCCCAAATAACAGTTCAAATATATTTCAACAAATCAAAATTGCTGAAAGAATTGTAAATGACAAAATAGATGTAAATATATCAAAAACAATAGTTCCTTTCAGCCTTGAAGGGGAAATTTCCAAGATTAAAATCACCATACCCTTAGCTAAACTAGTAACTCAGGATGCATATAAAAAGCAAGTTTTGAAAGCTTTGAATATGGGAAGTGACACTGATACTTTAAACTTGGCGGATGATAAACCAGAATTATTGTTTGGTCTTGAAGTTGAAGGGAAATACCAAGAAGGCACTGTCCATCCCTTCTATGTCAGCTTGAATATACATGAGAAAATCTTGCATAATGCCATGCTAGAATCAAGTGATTCTCACAATATTATGCCCAAAGAAATAATGGAAAGCCTAGGCTTAGAAATCACTAAACCATACAAAGATCTGTATTCTGTTGATTCCAGCAGGGTCAAATGCTTAGGCCTAATTAAGGATTTGTGTGTTAACTTGTCACAAATTACTGTTAAGAGTCTAGTAATTGACATAGTGGTAGCTGACATTACCCCTAGAAATGGCACGATTTTATCTAGATCATGGGGAGCCAAAATTCAAGGAAGCCTCCAAATGGACATGTCTTATGCCACCATCCCAGTGTTTAACCAAACTAGAAGACTATACAGGGAATCCCACATGAAATACATGGTGAGCAACATAGATAGAACAAACAATTCTCCTATCTACTCTATCCATTCAGATTTGGATTCCTTTATCTTATATAATGAAGATGAAATCAGCCAACAAGAAAAGGAAAACAAAGGAGAATTTAGTCTACCAGAACAATCAAATCTGTCATCAATTCAAGAAAATAACAGTCCAGATTTTAGCAGCCTTGAACAGCAGAAAGAAAATGAAAGAGAAATTGAAATACCTTGGAAAATAAACTTTGATGGCTCTTGTAGTAAACTAAGTGCAGGGGCTGGTCTACGGATACAAAACACAAACAAAGGATTTTCCTATAAATTGGATTTTCCATGCACAAATAACATTGCTAAATATGAAGCCCTCCTTATTGGCTTGCATTTACTTAAAGATTTAGGGGCCGAAATAATATCATTCCAAGGGGATTATGAGCTAATTATCAAACAGATTAAAGGGGAGTATTCAACCAAACACCCAAAACTCAGAGAACATAGGAACGTTGCCCTTGATCTCCTAAAAACCTTTGAAAAATATGAACTCATTTTCATCCCAAGAGCCCAAACTCATCTAGAAAATGAACATGCCTTTGCTACTAGTAATTACCAAATACCAGAGACCAATAAAAAATTTGATGTAAAGGTAAAAAACAGACTTGAAATACCTGATAATCAAGATTATTGGCAGGTATTTGAAGGAGACAAAGACATAGATAATTTTCTGCAATCAAAGAAATAATTGGCAGTACAGACCAGAAAGACCTGGAAGTTTTACAATGTAAAAATGATACAATTCCAAGAGTTCTTACACCATTAGAATAGCTTTTCGATTTCAATGATGTAGCCAAAGAACCAAGGATGGAGCCTATATAAATAGACATAGAAGAACATAACATAGGTAGCCCAGCAGAACCCAAAATGATTAAGTTGTCTAGCACTCTCCCAGCTCATATTAAATAGCAATACATAGACCTGTTCAAAGAATTTAAAGATGTATTTGCATGGGGATACAAGGATCTAAAATCATATGATACCAGCATCATTCAACACAAAATTCCTCTTAAGGAAATCAGAAACCTTTCAAACAAAAACTTAGAAGGATAAACCCCATTTTATTGCCTTTAGTTGAGAAAGAGATTAAGAAAATATATGATGTTGGGATCATAGTTCCTATTAGGTATTCAGAATGGGTTTCCAACTTAGTATCTATTAGGAAAAAGACTGGGGAAATTAGGCTTTGCATTGATTTCAGAAATCTAAACAGAGCCTCCCTTAAAGATAACTATCCCTTGCCAAAAATGGATCATATAATTCAAAGGGTGGTTGGGTCTAAAATAATCTCACTACTAGATGGGTTCTTATGTTACAATCAGGTTTTAGTACTCCCAAGTGACCGACATCAAACTTCTTTTACTACACCTTAGGGTACATTCATGTATGTCAAAATTCCATTTGGTTTAATGAATGCAGGGGCCACCTTCCAAAGGGCCATGGACATAGCCTTTTCATAAGACATAGGATATTTTATAATCATTTACCTCGATGACATTACTATTTTCTCTAAAACCGATGAAGAACACTTGATACATTTAAGAAATTTTTTTGAGAAATGTAGGAAATATGGCTTGTCTTTGAATCCCAAAAAGACACTCTTTGGTCTTCAAGAAGGAAAGCTTCTTGGCCACATAATTTATGAAGAGGGAATCAAAGTAGACCCTAAAAGGATTGATGGCATATTGAAGATCAGCCATCCTAGAAACCTTAAGGAATTACAATCTTTCATTGGGAAGATAATTTTTTTAAGGAGATTCATCCCCAACCTTACTGAGCTATTGAGAAATATCACAAACATGCTTAAGAAAGAGGTAGGTGTTAAATCAAAAATATAGGCTAAGCAATCATTTGAACTAGTGAAACAAGCTTTAAGTCAAACACCAGTTCTTATTAGTCCTGATTTCACCAAGGATTTTATATCTTTTCTTTCGCATATGAACATACAATAGCTGCAATATTACTACAAAAGAATGACATGGGGCATGAAAAACCAATATCCTTTTTTAGTAGGGATTTAAGAGATGCTCCAATCAAGTATAACATCATGGAGAAACAAGCCTTAGCCTTAGTAAAAGCATTGAAAGACTTTAGAGTCTACATTTTGCATTCTCACATCATTGCTTTTGTCCCACATACTGTTGTTAAAGATATTCTAAGTCAAGACCCTGATGGTAAAAGGGGAAAATGGATTTCTATTATTCTAGAATATGACTTAGAAATCAGGCCTACCAAACTAATCAAAGGGCAGGGATTAGCAAAACTCATGGCTGAGTCAAACTTCCAAGCACTTGATATGAATATGGTCAATGTCTTAGAATAAATAGAGGAATTCACAGCTCCATTCATTGAAGAAACATTTGTGAATTCACCTTGGTATGCTGACATCATATATGTGTTGCTTTATCTAAATGCTCCTCCTTCTTTGTCCAAAACTAAAGCTAGATTTTTGAAACATAAAGCTTTAAATTATTGCATATTAGATGGGGTTTTATATTGGAAAAATGTTGTTGGAATATTGCTTAAGTGTCTGCTTGAGGTTGATGCAAGAAAAATCATGCATGAGCTGCATGAGGGAGAATGTGGAGGACATCTGTACTGGAAGACTACAGCAAATAAAATCCTCAAATCTAGTTACTATTGGCCCACCCTTTTCCCAGATACTCAGAAACTTGTCATGTCTTGCCATAAGTGTCAAATTTTTTATCGCAAAAGAAAACTCCTACCCTTACCCTTACATCCCATCAGTGTTGAGGCTCCCTTTCAACAATGGGGCTTGGACTTCATTGGAGAAATTCACCTGTCATCATCAGCCCAACGTAAGTGGATCCTCACTACCACTGATTATTTTACCAAGTGGATAGAAGCCATACCCTCTAGGAATGCTACTGACTATGTCATTATCAAGTTCCTTGAAACCAACATACTATCCATATTTGGTTGTCCAAGAAAAATTATCACAGACAATGTTGTTGCCTTCAAATCCAATAAAATGGTTGAATTTTGCTATAAATATCATATCACATTGGGTCATTCCACTGCCTAATATCCCCAAGGAAATGGATTAGTTGAATCCTCCAACAAAAGCCTTGTCAATATGATCAAAAAACTGTTGGAGAAGAATTAGAAATCATGGCATAGTAAGCTTGTGCATGCATTATGGGCTGATAGATTAACCACCAAAAAGTCAATAAATATGTCCTCCTATCAGCTAGTTTATGGCATGGATGCAATCTTCCCAACCTCACTAGGAGTTCCAGTCATGAAGATCCTCCAAGAAGTACAATCTAAGGAAAATGATATGCAGAGAAGGATAAATCAGACCATTCATTTACAGCAGACCAGAGAGGAAGTGTACATCAGAACGAAAACAGTTCAAGAGAGTATCAAGAAATTATTTGACAAGAGGACTAAAGAAAATGATTTCCAAGTTGGAAATGTAGTTCTAAAGTGGGATTATAGAAGAGAAGAAAAGGGAAAAGATGGAAAATTTGAAAATTAGTGGAAAGGGCCCTACATTATTCATTCTATCAGGGGTCATAATGCATTATTTCTGCAAGAGCTAAATGGAGAAGATCTATTTGGAGGTCTTGTCAATGGCAGGATGGTCAAGCACTATTTCTGCCAAGAGTCCTAAATTTCAAAGTTTTTATTTTTTCCATTGTGTATAACATTGTTGTTTCAATTTGAAAATAGAAGGAAAACACAAAAACAATAGAAAAATAAAAGAGGGTAGATTCAAAAAAGGTACAACCCCATACCCAAAAAATAGAATTTTCTGAAAGTGAGAAAATCTAAGTGCCACTGCTGATTAAAAAATGATATATTGTTCAGTCATCTAGCCTAATCATGGCTGAACATTCTTTAAATTTATGTTGATAAGTTAGTAGAAGCACAGATTGATAAGATTTTTTCAGACTTGGCTTATCAGTAGAATAGACTAGGATAGAAAGGAAATAGTTCTAGCAAGCTCAAAATCTGAACCAAGGAAGAATAGGAAAAGAGCAAGCTCTAAATAGATCAAAACCAGAGCTGGAAAAAGACTAGAAGGATGTTTATAATTTTCAGATCTTAAGCCTTCACCATTTTGTTTTATTTTTCTGCAAATAAAGTCTATGTGCAGCTTGTAGATACAACCATAGACACCATAGCAAAATCAGACAGTCTAATCCTGATTTGACTATGTTTAAAATTCCTGTTTTAGAAATAGAGAATAAAAATCTATCAAACAGCTAAATCTTGACAAATAGTAGCTAGGTAGAAAACAAAGAGTTCAACAGTTTAATCTGAACTCTTGGAAGAGATAAGGATAGGATTAGATAGTTTATTTCTATTTTCAAAAATAAAATTTCAAAGAGTTTGCTAGTTCAAATGCACTCAAAAGGGAAGAAAAAATGCTAGGACAAAGTAAGATTGGGTAGGTAGAGATGATGTTTGAAGAAATTTCATGTTGCAAATTGATAAAGGTTGTCCTTTTCAGAGAATTATTAGCAAGAAAAGAAGAAATCTACCCAATGGATAAGGCACTGGTCTACTAAAACTAGAGATCTATAAACTAAGGTTCTGGACACCTAAAAGGACAGCTGTCCTCCCCAAATGGAGCCACTGTTAGTCATCCATAATTTTTACTTTGTCCAAATATAACTAAATGTAACAAACCCAGATTTCTAGAAAAAATGTGCAAGAACATGATGAGTTCTAGAAATCTCACTGCCTTCATCATTTCAGATCCATTAGTCGACTGAAATCTTCATCTATTTTTCCTAAAAAGATTATCTTACTGTTCCTTAGCAGTGTTGTTCCCTAAGCTGTTGTTCCTTAATCTGTTGTTCCTTAGCAGCTGTTGTTCCCTAAGCTGCTGTAGTTGTTCCTTATTCAAAATCCTCAAGAAACACTACTGAACAAAAAGAGACTGTATGTAGGCCATTTTTTCCATCATTTGCTAAGCCCAGTTCATTCGTTTCCTTTCTCATTTATCCTCCATTTTCCCTAAAAAACCCCTCCAAACCATCATAAACCCTTTATATGGTACGTAAAAGACCTCTTTAAACCAATACACTCACTGTTGTTTTGGTTCAAAACGCCCCTTTCACCTATCAGAACTTCCAATTTGGCCTAAAAACCCATTTTCGGGCCTAAAAAATAGTCTTTTTTATAAATAAAGGTATAATCCCCTGAGGGCTTAAAACCTTTGGCCCTTTTCCTCCATATGTATGAGCATTATGACCAAGCGCTCTAAACCCCATCGCATCGGCCTTCCTCTATAAATCCACTTTTTTTTTTCGAAATTTCTCCCTCGCTGATGCGATTAGCACCCTATCCTTAGCACCTGGTCACATATTCCCCCACGGGACCGTGCCCCAGTGCCTAGTTATTAGCCCCTCCATCGCATCGAAATTCCCATTTTTTTTTCCCTCCCCCTTGTCTTTATTATTTACCAATTTCCCAACGTGATAAGCCCCTTCACACCTCGCTCTCGGTCCTCTGCTCCATCCACAGGACCACTCCCCGGAGCCCTTGCCTTAAGCCCCCCTCCCCTTTTTTTTTTTCACCCCATCTTGCTTTATCTTGGTCCATTATTGACCATAGATCGTAGGCCTTAGGCCTAGATCTAACGGCTACCATGCAACCTGATCATTTACACCCCGTTGATAAACCACCCCGCTACCAAACAAAAACTTCTTACATCACCACATGGCCCACCTTCCACCCATAGAGCCGGTCGTCCAATCTTTGGCTCCCACTTGGTTTCCACTAATTCCTTGCCCGTGCACCTTTCCCATCATGTTTCTCTCCCGACCGTCAGATCCAACCCTTCTCATCCAACGGTCGATATCGCATATCGCATTATTTCTGCGTCCGAGCTTTAACAAGCAAAAGCTGCGGGAGACTGATGGTATTGCAGAGGATGCGTGGTGCAATATAACTGGATGACGTTCCCTCCAAGCTAAACCACTTACCACCCGTTTGTCGTGCGAAAACCGCCAATGGTTTTCCAAATCCACTTATGCCCATTTTCGCGCCAAAGGCCATTTAAAACCATTTTTTTTCCCTTCGCCATTAAAATCCTTCCTCCATGCATTCTGCCTCTCTGCAACCTCCTCTGCCAGCCTTTGAAGCAATATTTCCAACCCCGCATGGTTTTATTAACGTTTTATTTGTGTTGTGCAGGTTGGATGATGATTTTAAAGGGCCGAAAACCCTCCCACAGTCCATAAAAGAACGGGCCAGAGGATGATGGCTTTCACAGTCCAAACAGAGGCCAAATAATGAAGAAAGGGACTGCCATGGTTACATTTCATGGCTTGATCAATGCTTATGAGCATGGATTATGCAATCAAACCCTCAGCGTACCAAAAAAGGCCCTGCACACTACAGAACAAAGAAAAATCAATGAAATAGGAAGAAAGGCCCAAGGAACAGAGATTAAAGGATTGAAGATAAAGCATTATGCTTAAAAGTTGAAGGTTAAAGGTTAAAAAACATAGTTTAAAGGTTCGAATCAACCATAAAAGGAAAAAGGGAAACAATATTACATTATAAAGGCCAAAAACATTATCAAGGCTTGAAATCAGTTAAAAGGTCAGAAAAAGAACAAGTGGAAACAAATTGAAGACCGAAGAAGGCATGATCAGCCTCAAAAACACAAAATCAGAGTCAAAAAAGAATATCAAGGTATACAGAGACGGATAGAAGTGTTAAAGGTTTAAATTAGCAGATCAAGGCTAAAAGAGCCTTAAAACATAGTTAAGTGATGAAATAAAGGCAAATTAGGCCTAAAGAGAAATTTTAGAATTAAATCAAGAAGACTTAGGCTTAAATAGCCTCGAATACATCAAAGGAGTAGTTATTCACTTAATAAATCAAAAGTGACACATTTTCACTTACTTTATACCTCAAAGGGAAAATTGGTAGTTATTACACAAAATGATATTTTATAAACTGTCAAACAATTATTGTAAAAAGAAGAAAAGAGCCTCAAAGTCAATCTTTTCAGTTGTTTTATCCTCAGAAAGTAAAGATAGATTTAATACATAGATAAGTAGTTGAGAAACATTCCTACCTTATGACTTGCATGGTTTTTAAGGATATGAGTGCATTTACTGTGTCATTAATGACATTCTGAATCGTAGATATTTCCACCTCCTCATTTGCAGCATAAATACTGCATTCAAAATCATTGTGTGGGGGGAATTTTGATAACTCTTTGAAGTAATACATGGTTCTGCTAAGATTGAAGAGAAATTGATGTACTGGAACCTGTGGATGTTTTGACCTGTTTGTGGATGGAGAAAGCTCTGTCATTGGATCCCTGAGCTTGGTTGTTGGTGAAGTATTCTAAACTGTTTAATGTTTTTTCTGTTTTCATTTTGTTTTCATCATCTCTTGCTTGCAGTAGAGTAAAAGTTTTAGACTAAAAAATGTCTCCTGGAAGCACCTTAGACCTATTTACTCTTCACTGTCTTTATTTTTTCATCTGCTGAATGTTTGATTGAATAGTTTAACTACTTTTCAACCCTTAAGCTTGTTTATTTCAAGAATAGTTCAATACAGTGGCCTCAAAAATGATTTATGGTTCTTCCAACTTGCTTGCTACCTCTTAAAAATTGTTTTTGAAGTCTGCCTTCAAAGTACCATTGTCCAAAGTCTGCCAAAGAGGTCTGTTTTGATCATGCCCTTTGTACTTGGTCAAATAATTGTTTTGAAGGTCTTTATAGCTGTAATCGCAGATGTTTAGGAGTTCCCTCTTCTATGAATGCAGTTATTTGTGAATCTTGAATTTTTTCTTATCCTTGAGAGTGAAATATTTGATGAAATAGACCATTCCTCGACTCTTAGATTTCATTTTAAAAGTTTGTCTTGAGATGGTTATTTTCTGAAGTGTAAATTGTAGAATTCATGGTTAGCCATGTCTATAAAATACTTCTTCATGTTCAAATGATGCTTTAAGTCCCTTTGTTGAAGATTACATGTAATTAAGGATTCTTTACTACCCTTAGTTCTACTTTTCATTCTAAATCCTTAATGTTCATTTCAATTCACCTGAGACTTTGTAGATCCAACAGCCAAGTTAGATTTTCCCTTTGATATCCCTGATTCGTCTACAAAATTGTTACAAACTTCTTCTTGAATCCATTGCCCAATGACTTAGAGATTTCCATTTTCTATCTTTGCTATTTCATGTTTCAAAGCTTAAGTTTATCATTTCTATTTAATGATCATGGTTGTAATTGCAGAGCTCAACTTGTAGTCTAATGACTGGACCTTGTAAAAGGACTTAGCTATTGGTTGATTTCAAGATTATTTACCTTGCTTGCTGTTTTGAATGATTGTGATTGATAAGTGTGTTTATTTAAGACTTGGAAGAGGTTCTATGAATTGAGTTGTTGTAAAATAACTAGAGAATCTCAGAAAAACAATAGAACTCTTCCTTGTCTTCTTCATCTGAATTATCTTAAGGTGTGATTGCAACGTGTGGAGGGCCCCCACTACAGAGCTAGTACAGTTCCTTGTGTTTTTCGTTTACAATTGCACAATTAGATCTGATATCTAGACATTTCCATTTAATTCGTTTGCTACAAGTTTATGAATTAGAATTGTCAATCGAATCCAGTGTCTTTTGTGAAAGATATTTGTAAGAAGATTCAATTGATATCAGTATTTGAATTGAGAATTGTGTTTACTATTTCATGTTTCAAAGCTTAAGTTTATCATTTCTATTTAATGATCATGGTTGTAATTGCAGAGCTCAACTTGTAGTCTAATGACTGGACCTTGTAAAAGGACTTAGCTATTGGTTGATTTCAAGATTATTTACCTTGCTTGCTGTTTTGAATGATTGTGATTGATAAGTGTGTTGATTTAAGACTTGGAAGAGGTTCTATGAATTGAGTTGTTGTAAAATAACTAGAGAATCTCAGAAAAACAATAGAACTCTATTTTTAGGAAATCAGATTTGTTTTGTTATAGAAGGTGTTCAAGTGTGGAAAGAGACAAGGAAAAACCTCTTGTAAAATATTATTGAATCCTATTACACTGAACCCTCATTTAGGAGACCAAATTATTCTAGATCTATATATTTTAGATAAGTACCTCTAAGTGTACCTACTCGGATTGATAGGAAATTGAAGCCTAATCTACACTAGCATATTGGACCAAACAGTTGCTATCCATCCATAGGTAACTGAGTCTGTTGCCTTGTATACCGTGATGCAATGAACATAGCATTCGAGGAGATTGGTTGTCATACGTTAAGTCCTTCGTTCACCAAGGTGTATATTGTAGTTGACGGTTGCTTGGTAATCCTTTATGCCTAGATTACCCTCTCTTTTTTTTGTGTGTTAGTAAAATTTATTTTCCAACATGGAAGAATGAAATCCCCCAACCTGTCGTTCACGGAGAATGAAAAATAAGCCCCCACTTCCTCCATAGGCTAATCTTGGTTGTCGTCGGAAGCACAAGAAGAGACAAACTACTGAATTGGGAACATCGGGAACCACTTCTAGCCCTACTCTTGACATTTATTCACTAGAATCATTTGTCCCTTTGAGTTTCAAGCCCGAGATTACATATACCCTTCATGATGACACTGACAAAATCGAAACAGAGGTCCCTAAAACTTTGTTTCCTGATGTTGTTGAACCTTAATTTCCTGAGCCAGACACTTTGATTCCTAAGGAGCCTCAACCTCTTTATCTGTTACTTCAAGAACTTCCTCTTCTCTTCTTGTGTCTTAGTTGTAACCTATATATCTTGAACTCGATGTTTAACCTCTTCCACACAGACTTGTGAGGATTGAAGAGGTACCGCTAGAGGCGCCTCTTCATTATACTCCTATTCTTTGGGAAGGAATTCATTTTTATCAAACTAACGCTCTTCCTCTTCAAACTCTGACATAAACTCCTTTGCCTGATTCTTTTGACTCACCCATGGATTTTGTAGAAATTTTACCAATGGATTCAACCTGATCTTGTAATGTACTAAAACAAGATACTAAACCCTTATATAATATTTGTGAATATAAAACACACTCTCTCAATCACATGAAAGTAAGAGAAATAAGTAAATCAATCGCACAACACAAGATATTCCTGGGAAAGAAACTACTCAAACCCCCTCTATCATATACTCTATAAAGTCAAGGAATCATGAACTAATACAATGCATTATTTCTCACAAGGATCTCCTACACTCTACCAACCATCTCACACTAATCTAGGTAAAATTGGACAAACACTTAGCCAATTCCTTGCCTTCCTCTAGCCAACCTTGCTCACGCAATTCCTAGATAAATAAACCCCAATTAAATAGTAATTTCAGCCTTCCTTTATTGTACAATCCATCATGGCCTTCATGTGACTTTATAATTTCACCTGGGCAATTTGATATTAAGACAACTGATAGTTATGTTACCTTTAACCTCCATCTTAACTGGGTCTTCGTCAGAACTGACATGCATGTAGCTATTAATAGCAAATGATCAGTTATTTTATTGATCACTACTTGTGAATTAAATATAATTTAATTCACTGGACCTCTCACTAGCTCATCACTTAGTTAGAACTACTTAAACTGATTTTAACTCAATTAATTTGTGTTAACTGATTACACTCACACCACACTAGTGCTACAACTGCAACTGGACCCCAAAAATAATATAATCACTCTACATGCCTCATCTTAGACCCTCAACTTGAAATTCTTGAGAAAACTCAGTATTCATGACTTAGTTAACTTATACAAGTTGTTATGAGATGAAATTACAATTTATTATCCAATTTATTTAAGGGAAAAATAAATTAGACGTCCATATTTACCACTAATGTGTAACTAAATTCCTCACCAATGCGTGATTGGAATCCCACAATAGTATGTGGTGCATTTTATTCTTGAATTTCAACACTCCCTCTCAACAAGAAAGGGATTAACAGCTACCCCGATCCTGCCTTTGTGGTATTCAAATTTTCTCTTTTCCAGTGCCTTCATCAAGAATTTTTCATCTTGATCCTCCATGGGAATGTCCTGTAACAACATAATGCACCTTTGAAGACAATATCTAAGATGGTGGTACTAGATATCAATATGCTTGGAGATGTCATGGAATACCATATTAAACGAGAGTTTTATGCAACTTTGGTTATCACAATGTATCACCGTTGGATCCATCTAATGAACAAACAAACCAACAAGTATCTTCCTCATCCAGATGACCTTGCATGAGTCTGACTTGCTTCCGTGTACTTTGCATTGGCTTAACTACATGCAACTGATCTTTGTTTCGGATTAACAGCTACCCTGATCCTGCCTTTGTGGTATTCAAATTTTCTCTTTTCCAGTGCCTTCATCAAGAATTTTTCATCTTGATCCTCCATGGGAATGTCCTATAACAACATAATGCACCTTTGAAGACAATATCTAAGATGGTGGTACTAGATATCAATATGCTTGGAGATGTCATGGAATACCATATTAAACGAGAGTTTTATGCAACTTTGGTTATCACAATGTATCACCGTTGGATCCATCTAATGAACAAACAAACCAACAAGTATCTTCCTCATCCAGATGACCTTGCATGAGTCTGACTTGCTTCCGTGTACTTTGCATTGGCTTAACTACGTGCAACTGATCTTTGTTTCATGTTGTGCCAAGAAACTACTATTGATCCTATGCTAAATATGCCCCCTGATATGCTCTTATTGTCTGATGGACTGCCAGCCCAATCTACATCGGTGAAGCTTTGAAGCTTCACTCCCTCTGTCCCTCTGTACCATAATCCATACTCTGTAGTTCCCCTGAGATATATGAAAACATGCTTCCCCGCCTTTCAAAATATTTTGGTATGCTTAACCATAGCTTGACTAATTTTTTTAAATACGAAGCATATGTTTGGACGTGTGTTCTCCAAATACATAAGTGAACCCACAAGTTTCCTGTAAACAATAGTATCCACTACCTCACCTGAATTAGCATCCTCCTTCCTCCAGTTTCCTGCAACAAGAGTCTCCATGGGTAAGTTTCCCTCCATGTGGAACTTCCTCAGAATCTCCTTGGCATAATTTCCTTGAGATAAAAATATCTCCCCTTATCTTTGCCATATTTCCAAACCAAGGAAATAATGCAAGAGCCCCATGTCCTTCATCTCAAATTCTCTTGCAAGATTCTCTTCGCAAGAATTTATGATTTTCTCATCACCTGTCAGTATCAGATCATCTACATAAATTACAATAATCAAAATCTTACCATCAACCACAATATTATATAGGTTCGAATCTGCTTCACTCTTTGTGAAGCCCAACTCGATGAAATAGTTGTCGATCCTGGTGTACCAAGCACGAGGTGCTTACTTCAGACCATACAATGATCTCTTGATTCTGTACACATGAAACTCCCTGTCTAAGGTCTCAAAAACTTATGGTTTCTCAATGTACACTTCTTCCTCAATAACTCCATTGAGAAACGCTATCTTTACATCCATTTGATGTATCTTCCATCCCATCTGCGTTCAGAGTGCAATAATGGATCTAATCGATGAGTACCTTGCAACTCATGCAAAAGTATCCTCATAGTCAATCCCCTCTACCTATGAGAATCCTTTGACCAAGAATCTAGCCTTGTAGTTCTCCACACTCCCATCTGTTTCTTGAATCACCTTATATATCCACTTGGATCCATCCACTGACTTCCCCACTGGCCTTGGGACCACTTCCCATGCATTTTTTATGATAATGGAGTCATACTCCTGAACCATGGCATCAACCCATACCAGTTGTTGCATTGCTTCCTCAAAAGAGGATGGTTCTATCACAATACATTTTCTCATAAGAAGCATGTATCCAGTATACCTATCTAGGGACCTTATCTACATGCCTTGTCATGTAGGTGCACCTACATCCTATGTCGCATCTAGCATCAATCTGTCAGTCTCTCTGGTGCGCTTCCTTCCACTTCTAGTGGATGGATATTAATGATTGGATTCTACCACTAGATATTCCTATGCTTATGGTTTCTCTACATCCCGAGGTTCATCCTTTGGAACTAAGAGTTCCTCTTCTGCATGCAAGTGAAGCTCCCTCTCAAGGGACAATCGCATGGCTTTCTTCTCATCAAATTTCACATCCCTCCTAACAACTATCATCCTATGTGCTAGAAAATACATCCAATAATTGTGGGGAGTATATGTGTACCCCACAAATATCCCAATCTCTGTTGTTGGTTCTAGATTCTTCCCATGATATTTGGTTAGATGAAAAAAGACCGATGAGCCAAAAATTTCAAAATATGAAACATCCGATTTCTTACCTAAAAACGCCTCCTCTAGTGTACTCATGCCAAGTATCCGATGAGGAATATCTGCATAAATACAACTATGTTTCATGCCTCTACCCACAGACACAATGGTAAGCCCTAATTATGTAACATATCTCATGCTGCTCCAATAATTTTTCTATTCTTTCTTTCTACAACCCCATTCTGTTGTGGGTTATGAGGTGCAATCAATTCTCTCTGAATTCATTCTTTGGTGTAGAAGTTCTTGAATTCATTAGAGATATACTCACCGCCATTTTTTCTCCTTAGAGCCTTCACCTTCTTCCCTATATATTTATCTACTAGTTCTTTGAACTCACAATAGTTGGAGAACGTCTAGTATTTCTTCTCCATGAAGAAAATTCAACACTTTCTAGAAAAATCATGAACAAAAATCACATAATACATGTGTTTTTCAGTGGAAGCTGTTGAGAATGGTCCACACACGTTTGAGTGAACTTTCTCAAGAATTTTCGTTGATCAGTTCTCCTTCTCATGAAAGGTGGCCTTTGTATACTTCTCCATAGTACAACCCTTTCATGTGTCTCTCTACGCAAGTGTACCCTTTGGAAGCCCTGTCGAAATCTGATGCATGATCCTCAAAGCATTGTGGTGTAGATGACCCAACCTCTTATGCCATAACTCATCGGTATCCTGGCTCACTACCTCATATGCTTTACTACTCAATATTATGCAACCATATACATCAAGTTTGTAGAGGTTCTTCACATGAACCCCAATCTTCTTTACCTGTCCTGTGGCTTTGTGACGAAGGAATGCCTTTCCTTCACTGAAAACCACATCATATCCAAGATCCTCCAACATAGCAACTGAAAATAAATTATTTTTCAAATCTGGTACATGCATTACATCTTTTGGTATGAAAGGTTTACCTAAATCTCTCTAGAAAGTAACAATACTACCCGGTAGCGCTATACCTCTCGTCATCACCCATCTCGATGTGCATCTGAAGATCCTTCTCCTCCAAGCTACTAAAGAGTTATTTGTTTCCAGTCATGTGGAAATATGCTCCACTATACAAGTACCACATAGATCCCATCACCGTAGACACCATGCATGTGATGAGAGAGAAGTCCAACTCAAACTGTGAGGCCAAAGCTTCACCGACTACAACTCCTAGAGCCTTCTTGTTTTTCTTCTTCTTTTGTGAAAAATTTGTAGCATAGTTTCCATGATCATGACAGTTGAAAATTTTCACCTTTGACATGTCTCATTTCTTGCCTTATTTTCTGGTCTCGGATTTGGAATGGAACTTCTTCCCTTTCCCCTTCTTTACGTTGCCAGCTAAGGAACAATTTTCCTCACCATCAGTCTTAGATGAGGATACATCCCTGGTATTCGGTTGAAACTCTTCTTGTACCAAATCTGACCATAGTCACCCCCACTTTGGTAACTTCTCCCTCCCATTCATAGAGTTATGGTAACTATGCCAACTCTTGGGAAGGCCTATAGGTTCTAGGCTCACCAAGTCATCATCAGTCACAGTAATCCCGACACTTCCAAGCTCATCTTGACATTGAGTGAACTTGGACAATTATTTCAGGATTGTGTTGCCCTTCTCCATTTTGATTTTCCTGAGCTTGTCCTTCGGTGCTTATTTCCCGTGGTCACTGCTATTTTGAAACATATCTATCAAGGCCTTCCACATAGCATATGGAGTTTCCTTTCCATGGATACTCGAGACAATATGATCTCTAACTCCCTATAATAAGATCCTCCCCGCCTTTGCAACATTCTTCCTCCATGGTTCATGTTGTGCAACATCTTCCTAATGGGGTTCAGGAATATCAGTGTTAATGAACTCCTTTAGCTCGTTATCCTCAAATATTTCCTCCATCCTATCCTTCCATGAATTATAGTTTGAATTTCCCTTGAGTGCATATTTAAGTCTCAAGCCAGTGAAATACATCCTGATCAACTACTAGGTCCAAAGAATGAATCTGCAAATTTGAATCCTGCTAAACAAAAACTCAATGTCTTCTCTTCTATTGTGATTCCTAGCACTCTGATACCATGCAGAAATTATACCAATGGATTCAATCCAATATTGCAATGTACTAAAACAAGATATTGAACCCTTATACAATATTTGAGGAATATAAAACATGATTTCTCAATCACATGCAAGTAAGATAAAGAATTAAATTAATCACACAACACAAGATATTCCTGTGGAAAGCAACTACTCAAAACCCCTCTATCATATATTCTATAAATTCAAGGAATCATGAAACAATACAATGCATTCTTTCTCACAAGAATCTCATGTACTCTACCAATCATCTCATATTGATGTAGGAAAAATTGGACAAACACTTAACTAATTCCTTGTCTTCCTCCAGCCTACCTTTCTCACACAATTCCTATGAAAATAGACCCCTATTAAATAGGAATTTCAGCCTTTCTTGATTCCACAATCCATCATGGCCTTCCTGTGACTTTATAATTGCACCCAGGCAATTTTCTAATAATACAATTGATAGTTATGTTCCCATTAACCTCTGTCTCAATTGGGTATTCATTAGAAGTAACATGCATGCAACTATTAATATTGAATCATTAGTTATATGATTGATCACTACTTGTGAATTAAATCTAATTTAATTCACTGGACCTCTCACTAGCCCATCACTCAGTTGGAACTACTTAAACTGATTTTAACCAATCAATTTGAGTTAATTGATTACACTCACACCACACTAGTTCTACAACTGCAACTGGACCCCCAAAATAATACAATCACTCTACATGCCTCATCTTATACCCTCAACTCGAAATTCTTGAGCTATATAGGTCTTCATGACTTAGTTAACTGATACAAGTTGTTATGAGATGAAATTACAATTTATTGTTCAATTTATTTAAGGGAAAAATAAATTGGACACCCACATTTAGCACTATTGTGTAACTGAAATCCTCACCATTGTGTGACTGGAATCCCACACTAGTATGTGGTGCATTTTCTTGTTGAATTTCAACAGATTTCTCATGGAAATATTCATCGGATTTTTTAACCATGAATGGAATTGATCCAACTTCTCAACCTATGTCTGCCACTATGGTCAAGACATAAAATATTTCCTCCACATATATGTTTACAACATCACCAGAAACACATATGTATGGTGTTATGTCCATCCCACAAAGCTATCATTCCTTATTTGGTACCTCTTCGGGTGTAGCTTCTAGTTCTTGGACCTCTCCTATGTCATCCAATGTTGGAATATTATCTGGTACTTCGTTTATGAGTGCCACATAGTCTTCTCCTCCTCCTCCTCCTCTTCTTACACCTACATTTGAGGAGTAGGTTATCCCTTATGTCAAAGATCAATATTACCTTCAATAACTCAACTCTCCTTATGTTGGGTATCCTCTATCTGGGTCACAGTTTCTGCCATCATCCCTTCCTCATTTGGAAGGGGGGAAATTGTTGGCATACCCCAAATTGGTAATCAGCTTCATTATAGTCCTCCTTATCCTAAAATGATTTTCAATGTTTGGCAACCTACTTTTCCTGTTCAACTTGGTTCATATTGGGATTGATTTTTGATCCTCAACCTCTACCATCTTCTCAAATTCCTATCCATACATCAACACCCCAACAAGATCAAATACATAAGAGCCAACCTTTATAGGTTGTCGTTACATCTCAATATATTCCAACTATATCTAGAAATTTCCAAGTCCCACTTACCCAACCAGTACAAGGTACCTCCCACTCTCAAACGCTTGAGCAAGGTAGTCCTCAAGTTTAGATAGGACAGGTTATTCATAGTATGGGGAAATCCCAACCAAGCCCACCTTATCATGGGACAATGGAAACTCCCATTGGGAAATAGTATGGTCAATATCGAGTGCCTTTTCAAGGTCAACAAATCCAAACCCAACCGTTCCAACGACCTTATCATCACTCTGGTGCTAGGAAACATGGTCACTTTTATACTGGTTATCAAATTCCTCCTTATCCTGGTACCCAGGTTCCTTATTAGCATAAGCCCCCTTATCCGGGAATGCAAGTACTTGGTGCTCAAGTTATTCCTCCATATCTAGGTCATCCTCCTCCTAAATTTAACTAGCAGTTGCCTTTTGTGGCCACTCTCGAATTTTGAGACTTAAATTGGCTCACTGATGACCCCATCACTGATTTTCCATTGTGGATGATTATTCCCACTAAATTTTCTTCGAATATCCCAAAATTCAATGGGAATCTAGGAGAAGACTCATCGATGCATGTTATGACTTAGCATCTCTGGTGTTCTTCAAACTCCCTCAATGATGATTCCATTCGACTTTGTATTTTCCGACAAACACTTATAGGTATCACAGTTAATGGTATATTGATTTACCTAGAGGTTCGTTTCATGATTTGAGCACTTTAGCCACCACCTTCCTCACACATTTCTAGTTACCCATCAAATATGAAACTGGAACAGAACTATTGACCAATTTCAAACAAACAAATTCCAATCACATCTCAGATCTCACATTCAGGAGTGGAGGCATTGCTGCCAATTGGTCAAGACTTATGTTCCCAATTAATTGTTAGCGGAATTGTTTACCAAATATATTTTTTAATCTATAACAATATATATGGCTAAAGGTGGAGTTATGGACGAAGAAAAATTTATTTCTCGTGCACAATATTTGGACCTCGTTTATACCCAATCGAGCATGATTTATGATAAGATACCAAATGCTCTGAGACTAGTGAGCCCTGGTATTGCACCAAGAGTGTTGAAAATCCCAGATGCTACTCTAGTTTACTTTATCAATCTAGTGTTCGTACAAAATTATAGGTGACAATGATATATACACAGCAGATGAATTCTACTCATACCATCCTCTTTTGAGTCCTACGAAAGGGTGTTATTGCCATGGTTTCTGAGTGAAGTCTGTCACACTTATGAATTAGACCTAGAACTACAAATGACTCAAAATCGTTACTCTATCAAAAATCAAAGGACTATTCTAAAGCAAGAAGATACATCTAGCTATTTTGCAAGGAAGGAAATCTACAATTTAGGATATTGCAAGGAATAGAAGTAAGCTAGGTAACATTCATGAAGTAAGTTACTGAATTGAAATTGCAGAAAGGAAGACTAATATATTCACACATTTCTAGGCCAAATTTATAAGTAAACTCTAACTATTTTATGCTTAACTGCTATGCTTTAACAATGCATCTAGTCATGAGATAACTATGCTTGTAAATACTCAGTTTTGCAGCAAAAGAAGGAGGCGCTAAGGTGGCATAAGAAGGTCTTGGACTCATCAATTCAGAGCTGAAGGTGTCTTGGAGGTTGTGGTGGGGTTAGGTGAGGTGGAAGATGGTTTCTGGGCTGAAGGAGAGGGTCACTGCTATAGCTACATGATCTATTATAGGTTTCTTGTAGTGGTACAGGATGTCCTCGAATGCTACAAGAAACAGGTTGAGGGTGTTTTCAGGCCAAAATTGATGAGGAAAGGGGTAGGGAAGGTGAAATGAATGTGTATTTAGGTGGATGGAAGGTAGCCAACCCCTTGTCCAAGCTCATAACTTCTTTCAAATCTTGTCTTGCACTTCTATGGTTTCTCTCGATGTGGAGGTGAAAATCTCAAAAACGGGGCTAAGGGTGATTTTGTTGAAAGGAGGTTGGTGAATGGTGATAAATGGAACTAGTTGTTGGGGTTCCTATGATTTAGTCGATTGGTAAAACAAATGACAAGGCAACATGTAAACTGGTCTTTAGAGCTATATGATCTAGCCCTCCTAGTCTCAGAGAAGGATCTCTTAATATTTTTGCAAAGATATGTCTTGTTTTCTTGTAAAGGGTTGATTTTAGGCTAGTTATTAAGCTTGAGTTTGTTTGATTGTTTGATGGGACATGATTATCTAGGAAGTAAACACAATTCTCAATTCAAAGACTGATATCAATTGAATCTTCTTAAAAATATCTTTCACAAAAGACACTGGATTCGATTGACAATTCTAATTCATAAACTTGTAGCAAACGAATTAAATGGAAATGTCTAGATATCAGATCTAATTGTGCAATTGTAAACGAAAAACACAAGGAACTGTACCAGCTCTGTAGTGGGGGCCCTCCACACGTTGCAATCACACCTTAAGATAATTCAGATGAAGAAGATTATTGAATGTAACAACATAAATAACTAAATCTCTGTATTAAACTCTGAAAGCCAATAATTACATAAATCAAGTTTTGAAGTTTGTCATGTAATGTCATGTAGTTCTTCAATGTTTTCCTTCTAGCTATTTATCATCAAAATACATAATAAGAAGAGGCTATTTGTGTTCCTAAAAATCCTAACTAATTTTCCAAAGGATTCAAATTAGTTCAGATTCCTCTTTTCAAGAAAAATATAAAAAAGAATCAAATTTGTTCATTAATTGCTTTGGATTTTCTGTTGAAATAGCTGAAGTTGAGCAGCATCGACCAACCACCTGTAGACTTCGAACCTGGAAGTGGATAGGTATTTCACCATCCTTGTACATTCAAGAATAGACCCTCAGTCCTCGATTTGGCCAACCTGTCATGCATCGTGTCAAAACATGAAGCCATTACAGGAAGTTACAAAAACCTGTAATTTTCTGAAAAATTCTAATTTCAACACAAAAATTCCTAAAATCAATTCCAATGTAAAAATAATAATAATGGCATTAAATTAATCAGTTTCAAAGGAATATGAAAGATTTATGAAGGTTAAATGATAAAATATGATGGATAAAATGAAGTTTTTAGGTGAACGGATGAGTCATGAAATGGTACCAACATCTCCCCCAAACACAAGACTTTGCATGTCCTCATGCTAACCTGTCAAACTCCTTTTCTTGTTGCTTCTGCTGCCTACAGTAAAACATCCATGTTCATCTGAGTTTGATATTCAATCTTCATGATTTGGTATTTGGCCTTGATAGCTTTCTTCTGCCTATACCATTTGCTAGCCCATCTACAGATTTCAATCTTCTTGGTTTTGAGTTTTTTTACTTTTCTCTTCAATTTTTCATTTTCATCTTGAATTTTCTTACTTTTTATTCTCAGTAACTCATTTTCTCTTTTCACAACTCTTTCCAACATTTCTGATTCCATAAGCTCTTGTTGCAAATCTTCAATTTGTCTTTCTAATTGCTTCTTCTTTTTGTTTGAGATTTTTTGCTCCTTTGGTTCTTCCTCCTTGCTTTTGATTTCTAGTTCCTACGTATTGTCATCCTGGGCTTGTTGTAGGTTATCAATATCCTGTACTATCTTGCCTTTAGTCCTTCTATATTTCCTTGTATGAGTGGTGAAAATTTTATCCTTTTCAGCTTTCTTAGCTTCCTCCCTTCTCATTTTCCTTGTTCTCATACTGCTGCTAGATAGAGCAAAGGTGTTTGGTCTATACTCTGGAGTTTCATCATCTATCTCAATTACATCAACCATCAATTTTGTAACTTCTTGCTCTTTCTGTTCTTCTTCATCAATTTTAATTTCATTAGAGATCAAAAATATCTTCCATGACATCCCTGTCTTCTGTAGTTCAAATTAAATCAAAATTTTCACCAATCCGAAGTGATATAGGCTTCTATCCATATTAATTCTTTATTTCTATATGTTTTTAGACATTTTAATCAAACTTTGTAGAAGAAAATATGGAAGGCTTATAGTACATTATCCCTTCAGATGCGACAACATTTTGATGTGATAAAGATATACTATGCTATACCTTCCTTTGCATGTAATAAATTTATAAAGTACATAAACCATTTCATCCCAAGGATGAATAAGCCAGCTTCTAGAAACTCCAATTTTCCAATTAACCGAGGATACTCTGGATCTAGATACAAGCTATGTCCATGATTTCTCCTTAAATTTTTTAGTTTTGAAATATTTTTCACCCTCTGGACTGATGCCTATGGTTTGAGAAATGTATCCTCTGAAACCCTGTATGAAATGTTTCCTATTGTGGCTCTTTCTCCATTAAAGGAAGAAGAAAAATTCCTAGTGATTTCTTCATTATGTCCATTTAACTTCTCTAAAAATTTCAACCACTGCTTATCTCTCAAAATCTTAACACAATCTGCATGTATTTTTGAACTATCAAACCTCTCCGATTCTGCTCTATTCGCCATAAAATTCCTCTGTTCCTAATACCCTGTTCCTTATGCTCTGTTTTTTTTTAAATTTACGCAGGGTATTTTAATAGTTACCTGGTCTGAAGCTGTTGCGTTCTTCCTGGAATATTCTGAGTTGACCTCCAAGTATTTGTATATGCCCTGGTTGCTATATCTTCTCTTCTATCTGAGCAGCGTATCCTGGCAGCAAGCTTGCATGTGTCGGTGTATGGTTGACTTCAAGCTATCATCTCAGCAATTCTCCCCAACATTTATTAAATAGAACCCTTTCTCCTACGCATGGAGAACCTTAAAGTCTGTGCCTATGTATTATGGAATGATGTGGTTGTGGTTGCAGAGGATAGGATGAAATGGTTGTGGAGGATGGGACAGAATGATATGGGACCGTTACAATGGCGGTGGTCTTTAGACAAATGTCTCAAATCTAATGTCTGATAAGGCCGCGGAGAGGCCTTATAGACTACCCTTTGTACTGGCTGTCAGTTCATGAAGAATAGGTTAGCCTAGATTTGAGGTTTTAAAATTAAGGTTTTAAGAGGGGTTAAGGGAGTATAGATATAGGCTATAGAATGTAGGTTTGAGGGTTTAGGATTTTTTTTAAGAGTATTGGTATAGGTATAATGGTTAGGAGTATAGGTTATATGAGGATTTATGAAACTGACTTCAATAATTAACCATAAATTAATTATTTAAAATTGAAATTAAATGAAAGAAATTTAAGTATTAAAACAAGAATTCTTACAATCCTTTACTAGTTCTTTTGTAATCTCCCTTTGACTGGTTGGCTTTGTGCAAGTGTCCTTTACTAGTTCTTTTGTAATTTCGCTTTGACTGGTTGGATTTGTTCAGGTATGATGTAGTCTTCTTCTTCTAAACAGGTCCCTTTCTGGAAATGAGCATGCAACCGGTCCCTCTGATATTTCTTATTGAAATATGACTTGTTTAATCTTGCAGATATGTTGATGCAGCCTTTGACTTGCTTGGTTTTGTAGACATGTTGATGCAGAACTTATTGCCAACATGCTGATGCAGCTTTTGAACTTATGTGATCTTTCTTGAACAAGTCCCTCTGCCACTTCCTTGTAGAAATTTGATAATATTTTGAAGATGCATAGGTTCCTCTGCTGATTTGAATTAGAACAGCTCCTTCTTTGAACAATCAATCAATTAAATAAAACAAATCCCTTGCTTTATTGAAATTCTGGAAATGAGGAAATGAAAGAAAATATAAAAAATTCACTTTTTCCTTCTCCCCTACTTATTCATTGACTTGTCCTCAAGTCATTATTTAGAATTGGCAAGAGCAAATGACTTTTATAGAAAAGAGAAAATGAATTCTTACTGGCCGATTTCTTGGTTTTCCTGTAAGAATTCTAGTTTAGATTGTGCTGGAGTCTGGTTTTCACATCTAAATTTTTATTTTGTTTTAATTTTTTTATTGTTTTTTTCTTATTATTTTATATATATATATATATATATATATATATATATATATATATATATATATATATATATATATTTTTTTTAAATATTTGAAGAAAAATAGAAATAAATATGGTAAAGATATCACCGGATTGGGTCACATCTATATCAACCTCCTTCAGTCACTGTTTAAATGAAATCCTCTTTGCTTATGATTGTGTGATAAATCTTCACCATGTCCATTTACTATAAATGTTTTTCCTTCTTGGTCAAAGGTGCTAAGTATTACCGATCCATTTTCAAAGACCCGAATCACCTCTCATATGGGCCCATCCAAAGGTGTTGTAAAACTTCTGGCCTTATAATCTTTAAATTTGGAATCAACAGTAAAGCCCAACACCTTCCCGAAATTTTTTCGATATGTGTGTCATGCCATCGCTCTCTTTGTTTTTGCATAAGAATTGTTATTTCTAATGCCTTTTGTCTCATTTCATCTAATTGATTCAATTGCATGATCCTTTCTTTTTTAGCCTCATTAAGATCAATGCCTAATTCTGGGCGCCCAATTTGTAAGTGTGTATTTGGAAACTCAATAGGCAAAGATTATTCTTTACCATACACCAACCGATAAGGTAAGTCCCGTTGTATCTTTCCATGTGATTCTATAAGCTCAAAGAGCATCCTTGAGCTTATCCTCCCAAATTCTTTTTATTCATTGCCACCGTTTTGGTGATGATTCCTTCCGCATTTTTGTTTGTAGACTCCACTTGGCCATTGGCCCGTGGATGGTAGGGTGTACTTCTCCTATGCTTGATTGTTTACTTTTTAGTGATGTCCCGAACAAATATTGAAGTAAATTGGGTACCTTGGTTTGTTACTATTTCTCAAGGCACTCCATATCCACAATATTTTCGTCAAAAAGGAAATTGACCACTGCTTTCCTCACCTCCCTAACAAGGCCTTGCTTCAAATTTCATTTAGTTACATAGTTAGTACATACTAAGATTTACTTTTTACCCTTAAATGGTGGATTAATGGGTCTGGGCCCAGAGCCCATTTTTCAAATGGCTTCAGATGTACTTGAGGTTGTAGTGGCATCTCGATTCGAGCCGTTTGGTCTCGCCCATGCATCAAGTAACCGTCATAACTTCTTGCTATTTCTTCAATCTTTGAAAATCGATGGCCAATAATAGCAGACCGAGGATTTTGAATGCCGTTCTTTAGCCGCAAAATGGCCACCACAAGGTTCATCATGGAAATATCCTAATATATCAATAATTTCATCTTCTATTATGCATCTCCTAATAATCAAATCATAGCTAGTATAAAAAACAAGTCTCCATTAACCCATGAGTATCCGGCACTTTGCTTGATTAGTATTTTCTTATCCTTTTGAATCAAGGATGGAGGTATCTTTCCCCTTGAGAGATAATTAGCTAAATCAACATACCATGGATTCAATATTGAGAATACAAATAAATGTTCACGTAGAAGAATCTTCAACTCGGAACAACTTCACCTTAGATTTCAGGGAGTCTAGAAAAGAAGTCTACCACCCGGTTTTCTTTACCTAGTCCGTCTCAAAGACTGTAACATTAAATTCCCGGAATAATAGTAACCATCTCAAGACTTTACCATTAGTTATAGGTTTATTCATTAGGTACCTAATGGTAGAGTGATCATTATGAATAAAGACTTCATAACGAGTTATGTAATGATAGCATTTGTTCACGCATGTGTAATTGCAAGCATTTTCTTCTTAGTTACTATGTAGTTGAGTTTTACAAGATGTCGATTCTTACTAATGAAATAAATGGCATCATTTCAATATTCTTATTTTTTTCCTAATGAAGCACCTACTACCGTACGTATCTCTTCAAAGGTGATGTGAAAGGTAGATTCCACTAGGTCCTTTTAGAAATGAGTAGTGGATACTCTCTTTAAGTTTTCAAAAGTCAGTTTGACACTATCATTCCACCAAAGATACAAATTTTGCAAGAAGCTTAAACAAAGGCAAAAAAGTTATCTTACTAAAGTGTTCAATAAATCTCTTGTAATAACTCCCGCATAAATCAAGAAAGCTTCTCACATCTTTTGAGTTTTTGGTACTAAATAGATAAACAATAATTTGGATTTTGATTGATTCACTTGGTTCCTTCAAGAAACATAATGGCCCAATACTACCCCTTCATTTAACATCATATAACATTTTTCATTACTTAGGGATAAATTGGCTTCTACATCTTTCGAACTTTCAAGGTTTTGCAATGAATGATCAAAAGAGTTACCATATAACAAAAGTCATCCATATATACTCCTCTCTAATACAATCATGAACTAGATAAACAAAAATAGCTAATATCGTTTCCTCTCGAAATGTTGCCGGAGCATTACACAATCCGAATGGTAAAAAATTGTAAGCATATGTGCCCTTGGGGCAAGCAAAAAGTTGTTTTGTCCTGATCCTCTAAGGTTATGCTGATATGATTATAACCACCTAAACCATCAATGAAGGAAATGATGATTTCCCGCCTAATGTCCAAAACTTGGTCAATAAATGGCAATGGAAAATAGTCTTTAAGGGTTTCTTTATTGAGTTCTCTCGTAATCAACACAGATTCTCCATTTGCCATTTTTCTTGGGTACTATCACTAATGGAGATACCCATTGGTCAGCCAAAGATGGGTAAATGAAATTGACCTTCATTAACTTTTGCAATTCATATCTTTTACAATTTCCTTTAAGCATAGGGTTAATCCTTCTTTGTATCATTTAATCGGTCTTATATTAGTGTTTGTGTAAATGTGGTGAGCGTAAAGTTTCTGTGAATTCCCTTCATAATGCATAGTCCCAAGAAAATTCTTTGGTATTTTGTCAATAATTCAATCAAATTTTGTTCCCGAGATGAGTCGAGGAGTTTTCCCAATGTTTAATGTTTTTCCTGGACCGATCTCTATGGTTTTTCTTTGTGTGTTTGTAATGGAATGAATAGGAAAATGTCTTCAAACAATGTTTGTAGAGAATGGATGGTACAATTTTCCCGAAACATTCTACTAGTAGTTGATCTCGTAGCACTATATTTTTCATTTATCAATTCCCGTGAAACATCAAAGTTGAGAAATAAAACAATTCCACCAAATCTTCATTTTTATCTTCTTCAAAAGCATAGATTTTGGTTAATGCTCAAAACAGGGTGAACTTGTTCTTTGTCATTATATATGTCATAAAGCCATAGGTTATGAGCTATTGCTGGAGATTGTGCTGATGAGTATACAGTAAGTTGTTTTCTTTCTGTCCCTCTGGAAATGATCATGTTGCCTAATCTACCCAATAAATGCATCAGCAGTTGCCAACCATGGCTTGCCAAGTATGATAGGATGTCCTCCTAAATTGGACTTTGGCTGGAGTACTAGAAAATCTACTGGATACTCCCAAGATTCCAGTGAGACAATTATGTCTTCCAATATCCCTTCAGGAATGAGTTTGGATCTATCAGCTAATTCTAGGATAATTGGTATTAATTGTAAGTCTATGAGCTGTAATGTTTCATTGTTTCCAGTGTCATCACATTTATGGTAGCTCCAAGATCAATCAAGTTATTTGGAATGGAAATTTTGTTAATGATTGTGGTAACTCTAGGGATACCAGGGTCAACATACTTCTCCATTGAAATAACATTTGTCATGAGGCCAGCTAAATTTCCAATGACATGAATGGTTTGTGAATCAAATCTTTTCT
Source organism: Pinus albicaulis (assembly GCA_034641835.2). Lineage (NCBI taxonomy): Eukaryota > Viridiplantae > Streptophyta > Pinopsida > Pinales > Pinaceae > Pinus > Pinus albicaulis. Next base: position 493,907,836 of record CM076576.1, read on the forward strand.
TTGCAGGATTTTTAAGAAATAATTATTTAATGGATTTTGTGTAAATTGGAATGTCTTTTATTTCCTGAAGTAATGGAATTTTCACATAGACATTCCTTAATTCATCTAGAACATCAAATTGAGGCAAAGGCATTGGTAAATTTTCTTGGATTAATCTCTCAGGAAAAGGAGGTGGATGCATGGTTTGCATTTGTTTGTTTTGAATTTCATCATCTTGTTTTCTTTGAATTGAAAGTTTATGTTCATCATTCTTGTTTTCTTTTTGCTTTGTAGGTGCTGGAGGTTCTGTTTGGAGAGTTCGACCAAACCTAAGCTCAATGTTTTGCAAAGATAGAATTGGGTAAGATGTTCCCTCATCTACACTATATGCTAGTCTATCTACTTTGTTATTTGGTTAGCTACAGGTTGAGCAAGTATTTGAGTAGGTCTAGGAGGCTAGTTAGAAGGTAGTTGTAATTGTGGTGAATTTATTGGTGGAGGAGCAGTTACTGTTTGTTGAGGATTTTGTGGTTGATAAACAACTGGCTATTGAGGGTATTATTGAGGGTATTGCTGATATGGCTGAGGATATTGTGAAGGAATTTTTTGTTGAGGATATGAATATCCTCTCCATCCTTATTGTGGATAAGATTGATGCTGTTGATTAGACCAATTTTGTCAAGTCATAGAAATGTTCCAAGAATTCTGAATAGGCATTTGATAATGTGCAGAAAATTGTAAATTTGGAGTTTGAAACATACCTGGAGGTCTCATTTTCCATGGTCTTCTAGCTCCCATGAGATATAAGTTCTCCATTTCTGCATTAGCTTCCAAATTGTAATTCTACAAAACCTTTATCTTAAAACAATTAAAAATATCATGATTTTATGTACAAAATGCACAAACATAAACATTTTCTAAAGGACATTCCTTTAAAGCATGTTTTTTTTCTGCCTTTTGGACAGAACATAGCCATCAATTGGTCTTCTTCTTCTTGTTTCTTCTTTGTTTTTATCATATCTATTTGATTTCCCAAGGAGCTTAATAGGTCTGTTTAAAGTCTTCAAATAGGTTTCCTATTTCAGCTCTTGTAACACTTGTTGTGGCAGATTTAGTGGCTTTAGATGTCATAGTAATTTTTCCATTCCTTGATTTACTTCTAGAATACTTTTCACACAAGTCTGCAATCTCATCAAAGGCTAAATTAGAGATATCACCTCTACCCATTAGGTTAAGGTCATCTAAATATTCTTCTTCGGTGCCTTTTAGGAATATTGTTCGAATAAGATTAGTAGAAATGGTTCTACGCTTTGATTTTTGTAAATTATATACGAATCTTTCCAAGTATTCTTCTAAGGTTTCATCTTCTTGTTGATTCATTATAAAAATTTCATCTTTGGAATCTTTTGATCAACAGTAAGGTTGATACTTTTTCAAGAAGATTTTCCTCATACCATCCCAATCAGTCACTGCATGTTCACGTAATCCCATAAACCACCCAAGTGATGATGCTTTTAATGTGGTAGGAAAGATTCTAAGTCTATGTGCATCATCTGTATACCCATAGGTTCGACATACTATATCAAATTCAAATAAAAATGAATCAGGGTCTTCAAATGCCATGCCATAAAAATTTGGTAATACAGATGGGGCTATATTTTTCATTTTAATTTCTTCATCATTGAGTTATCCTCTATCTTGAATGGGAAATTTAAATGTTGGCTCCTCTTCCTCTCTTGGGTTTCGATTTTCATCATCTCTTTTTTTTTGTTCAAGTTCTCTTTGTCTTCTTCTTTCTTCCAATTGTCTCTCATATTCTCTCATTTGTTCTGCAGTAGGTCCTCTTGTTGATTCTCCTCCTTCCTCAACCATTTTGATATGTTTTTCTTCTAATTTCTCTTCCTCAGTGTCAATTTGTTCAAAGAGAGATTGTTCTTCTAATTTCTCTTCCTCTTGAGGCTTTTTAGGGTTAATTTGTTCAAGGAGAGGTTGTTGGGTTCTTTTACCAATCTCTTTTACTATAGAAGATTCAGGCATATGTTTTCTCTTTGCTTCATAAGCTAATAGGACTTGTATTTCAATAAGAGTAAGTCTCTGGCCTGATTTTTTATTTTCCTCGAGTTTTTCTACAGTAACTTTTCCAGCTAGTGTTGTAAATTCAACCTTCTCTAAAGTTTCTACTCCCAATGGTGGGTTAGTTTTTGGATGGGGGGTTTTTATAAATCTACCTTTTCATCCCTAGGTCTAGAAATAAGGAATCATGGCTTAAAAAAATGAAGAATTCAAACTAAATCTATGTTTTTGTTTTTTTTTTAGGATTTTTTTTTGTTTAAAAAAAAAAAAAAAACATCCTCCTAGTTGCACCTCAGTAATGACATCAAAAATTTTGGTCCAATTTGCTAGTGTAGATTAGGCTTCAATTTCCTATCAATCCAAGTAGGTACACTTATAGGTACTTATCTAAAATATATAGATCTAGAATGATTTTGGTCTCCTAAATGAGGGTTCAGTGTAATAGGATTCAATACTCTTTTACAAGAGGTTTTTCCTTTTCTCATTCCACACTTGAACACCTTCTTAAACAAAACAAATCTGATTTCCTAAAAAAAGAGTTCTATTGTTTGTCCAAGATTCTCTAGTTATTTTACAAGAAATCAATTCATAGAACCTCTTCCAAGTCTTAAATCAACACACTTATCAATCACAATCATTCAAAACAACAAACAAGGTAAATAATCTTGAAATCAACCAATACCTAAGTAATTTTACAAGGTTCAGTCATTAGACTACAAGTTGAGCTCCGCAATTACAACCATGATCATTAAAAAGAAATGATAAACTTAAGCTTTGAAACATGAAATACTAAACACAATTCTAAATTCAAAGACTGATATCAATTGAATCTTCTTACAAAGATCTTTCACAAAAGACACTGGCTTCAATTGACAATTCTGATTCATAAACTTGTAGCACAGTAATTAAATGGAAATGTCTAGATATCAGATCTAATTATGCAATTGTAAACGAAAAACACAAGGAAGTGTACCAGCTCTGTAGTGGGGGCCCTCCACACATTGCAAGAACACCTTAAAATAACTCAAATGAAGAATATTACTGAATGTAAAAACATAAATAACTTGATCTCTGTGTTAAATTCTGAAAGCCAATAATTACATAAATCGAGTTTTGAAGTTTGTCACGTAATATCATGTAGTTCTTCAATGTTTTCCTTCAAGCTATTTATCATCAAAATACATAACAAGAAGAGGCTATTTGTGTTCCTCAAAATCCTAACTAACTTCCCAAAGGAGTCGAGTTAGTTTAAATCCCTCTTTTCAAGCAAAATATCAAAAAGAATCAAATCTGTTCATTAATTGCTTGGGATTTTCTGCTGAAATAGCTAAAGTTGACCAACGTTAACCAGCCACCTGTAGACTTCGAACCTAGAAGTGGATAGGTATTTCACCATCCTTGTACATTCAGGAATAGACCCTCAGTCCTCGATTTGGCCAACCTATCATGCAACGTGTCAAAACATGAAGCCATTACAGGGAGTTACAAAAACCTATAATTTTCTAAAAAATCCTAATTTTAACACAAAAATTCCTAAGTAAAAATAATAATAATGGCATTACATTAATCAGTTTCAAAGGAATATGAGAGATTTATGAAGGTTAAATGAGAAAAGATGATGGATAAAATGAAGTTTTTAGGTGAAAGGATGAGTCATGAAATGGTACCAACACACCTTCTCACTCTTCCATATTTCTGTTGGAAATTGTTGCTTGGAATTATGTGTTTTATTGAGCCCTCTACATCAAATTCTTTCATTTCTTTCCTTCTCTTCATTTCCATTACAACGAGGATATTAAGATGTATTTTGTTATGTGTCAGCCACCAAAATTAGGACATTCCCCCTTGAGAAGAGACATATCTACCCATATATACATATGTGTGTCTTATTGAATCTACCTTGGTGAAGGGTTATTGAACCAAGCTCTAAATTATTTTATTTCCAATTATGTGACATATGGAATGCAACAAAAAACCTCAAAAAATCCTAAAAGGCACTCCTCTAGGATTCCCTAGGCACTGACCCTTTCCTTAAACTTGGGTGTTGTCTCTAGGAGGCTTCTACATATTCTAGAGCATCTTGCAAAGGGATATAAAAAAATTCACAAAATTTTCTGACATTTTTGGCAAGGAATGAATCAGAATATTTTTCCCTGGGTACGATGAATTTTCACATTCCCTTTGTTGAGTCATAAAGGGAAGCGTGGGTTGAAGATACCTCACCCTAGCGACTCCATTGTTTTCAATTTCATGCACCACATCTTGTCTTTCTGAAGACCTCATACTCGCTCTAATACAAGCCAACAAAAAACTCCTCCATTATCAAATCCTAAGAGAATGATATCTAGGAGGATCTTGAAGTAAATAACTCTTGTCACTCCAATTCGAGTGACCTCCTTCCCATAAATATCATCAACTAGCTCCAAAGGGTCATGATAAACTACTCATAGTTTCCCTCTAAACTCTTAGAATACCCTCAAGAGCATTGTACACTCTTTGGCTCATTTCCTTCAAGAATAAAAAGTGAAGAAGCCTCTATCAGTTCACTTTCTTTCTCATTTCATCCCTCCCCTGAAACTAAAGAGGTTAAATATATCCATATAGAAATTCCCACTACAAGTGTGAATGGATTCCCAAAACAGATATCCCTTCAGCAAGGACCTGTAATAAATCTAACACGACCTCCTTTGTTAAATATGGTTGTCCCAGGCTTTCACTTCAATAGATATGCTCCTCTTAACCTGCCTCAACCCCTGAATGCTATTCCAAAAGACTACCTCAACCTCATGCCAGTATTCACAAGAGAGGACGATATCATAGAAAATCTCTTTTCTTCTCTTTTAGAAGGAGAAGATGAAATAGAAGCCCATGAGGGAGAAGAAGATGATTGGGAGGCCCCACTAGATGATGATGACATATAAAGTTATTTTCAAACATTTTTTGACTTCATTCAGGCTCAGCTACACAAGAGACATTATGTTAGATCTTAAAGGAATAGATCTAGAATGCAAGATCAAAATAAGGAGTCCTCACTCACAAATACTCCTAATTCAGTAGAGAAAGGAAAGGAGCCTCTATTCCAAGCCTCACCCAAAAGAAAGAGTCCTACAATAAAAATCCTCATAAGCCTAAGGCTCCCACGACATAACATATACCTTCACCATCCAAACCAATATGCGATAAAGAAAAAGAGTTTGTTGATGTCGTTACAATGGATAGGAAACTATTTGTTTTTAATATTTAAAAAGAGATAGAAAAAGTCAAAATATATGTTCCCTTAACCAAATTGTTGAAACAATCAAACTACAAAGCTCAAATATCTCATTTCATGTTTCCTTTGCAAGACAGTTTAAACCTCCAAGAATAAAGGCACGTGGTTGTTTTCAGTCCACGTGTTGAAGAACAATACCCTTCCATGCCTCCATTTTATGTCACTTTGGTAATTCAAGACCTGTTATTACATAATTGTATATTGGACTCAGGATCTTCTCATAATCATATGCCTTTATATTTCATGGATCAATTGGGATTTCATATAACAAAACCATAAAAGGACCTCTATTCCTTTGATTCCAAGATAGTGGAATGTCTAGGGTTAATTAAATATATGGCTGTCTATTTGGCCTAGATCCCTGCAAAAAGCATGGTAATGGACATTGTAATGGAAAATATCCTTGCGATGTTTGGTATGCTCTTGTCCAGATCATGGGGATCAAAAAATGAAAGATCCATTAAAATGAATTTAACATATGATACCATTCCTATTTTTTGTGGGGAAGTGAGCATATTGCATAGGGAATAAAAATTTGTGAAGATATTTACAAGGGCTGACTATTCAAACAATGCACCGATGTATGGCAAAGAGAAGGATTTCTCTTGTTTGTTATTAGAGGAAGATGCTAAAATCATGGAAGAGACAGAAATGGAATGTTCATCCCAGCTAAATAAACATTCATTGGAGTGTGATAAAGTGTGGAAACTATACTTTGATGGTGCCTATTCCAAGGAGAGTGTTATGAATCTAATTCATAACAAATTTAATTAATATAGTCATTAATAGTTAAATAGGGATTATATAAAATAGTCATTAGGTTAATGAAAAGGCATGTCTAAAAGACATGCCTAGTCGTGAAAGGTCACCTGCATAGGTATAAAAGCAGGGCCTCATTGTAACTTTTAATCATCTTATTCATATCATATCAATAAATATTTATTATTATAAATACCTCTTGTGTATTTTTATAATTAAAATCCATTTTTGCTATTAAGCCAACAAATCTACAAATCTTGCTGCTACAGAAACCAAATCTACAAGTTCCGCTGCTACAGAGAGGAATGGGGTAGGTGTGTTGTTGGTATCCTCAGAAGGAAGCTTGATCCCTCTCTCTTTCAAGTTGGATTTTGAAGCTATAAATAATATTTCTAAATATGAAGCTTTTATGTTGGGCCTACAAGCTACCAAAAATTTAAATATTGGTTTCTTGGTATTGTTTGGAGATTCATAGTTGGTGGTGAAACAAATCAAAATTCAATTCCAAACCAAATATCCAAGATTGAATGCCTACTGAAATGAGGTATGGGATATGATTGAGAAATTTTCTTATCCTTTAACATTCAATTTTTTCCAAGAGATGGAAATCAGATGGTTCATTCTTAGGCTATTGCTGCTTGTAATTTCAAGCCTCCTATTAACCCCTTTCTCAGATATGAAGTTGAAGTCAGATACATACCCCTCAGTACCATACAATGTTAATAATTTGTAGATGTTTGAATATGAGGAACATATAAAATGTTTCATGGAGGTCATTTGAGAACTCTTTAGCTCAGATATCGATCAGGAGGAAGATAATGTGATAGATGAGCAATAGGCCAAGTGGGAAGGAACCATTGCAGGGCACAATTTTTTATAATTGAAAGGAAATATTATCCCTAGAGGTTTGGTTCTCTTGGAAATATTATTTAAACCAAATGTGGCTGCCAATCCAACTTAGCAAGAACTTGAAGAACATGTGGAAGATTGCAACATTGCTTCATATCATGAGCCCTGAATAATCAAGTTGGCAAAGGAATTTCCTCATAATTACAAGCAACATTATTTGGGCCTTTTTAAAAATTATATGGATGTATTTTCTTGGTCTTATAATGATCCAAAAACATTTGATACTAATTTCATCTAGCATAAAATCCCTTTGAAGAGTGGGGCCAAACCATACAAATAGAATCTTAGGTAGATTAACCCTTTGTTACTTCCACCGATTCAAAAAGAGGTGAGGAAGTTGCTCCAGGCCAAAATAATTGTATCATTGAGGTATTTAGATTGGGTGGCCAATATAATTCCAGCCATGAAGAAGAGTGGGGAAATAAGGTTGTGAATTTACTTCAGGAATATGAACAAGGTCTCACTAAAATATAATAACATCCTTCCTAAAATGGACCACATTCTGAAAAATGTGGTGGTCTTTCCTCGTTTTTCCATGACGAATGGTTTATTCTGGGTACAATAAAATAGTTGTGCATCCTAAATATCAAAAAAAAAATTCACTTATCATGCCTTGGGGAACGTTTATGTATGCCAAAATTCCTTTCATTCTCATAAATGCAGAAGCCACTTTATAGAGAGATATGGATATAGAATTTGTGGGAGAATGGGGCAAACTTGTATTTGTTTACCTGGATGACATCAGAGTGTTCTCACAAATAAATGAGGAACTTATTTAACACTTGCAGCACATGTTTGAGAAATGCAAAAATTTTGGGCCCCTATCCCTAAATCCTAAGAAGTCTCAATTTTCTCTAAGTGAGGGAAAGATGTTAGGACACACTGTGGAAAAAGAGGGGGTTAAGTTTGATCCAAAGAGGGTGGAAGCCATCAACAATATCCCTTTACCAAGAAATAAGAAAGAAATACAAGGCTTTATGGGCAAAATAATTTTTTTAAGGAGGTTCATACCCAATTATGCTGAGATATTCAAAGAAATTACAGAGATTTTGAAGAAGGATAGGGAGGTAAAATGGACCAAAGAAGATCAAGAATTATTCTCCAGGATTAAAAGGTATTTTATAGAAGCCCATGTGTGTTAGTCAGCCCTGTCTAGCTAAAAACGTTTTTCATTTTTCATTTTTCTTCTCCTCATAAAGAGGTTGCTATCTTATTACAAAAAAATAGTGAAGGTCCAGAGCAACCGATAGCATTTTTCATCTAGGTAATGCGACATGTTGAGCTCAAATATAACATTTTGGAGAAGCAAAACTATGGCTTGGTCAAAATCTTGAAGACTTATAGGATTTTTGTCCTACAATCAAGCATAATAACTTATGTTCCTACAACTGTAATAAAATATTTTCTAGTACAAGGGGAAAAAGAGGGGAAAAGAGGGAAATGGATTTCTAAAATCCAAGAATACGACTTGGAGATCAAACCCACGAGCATGATCAAGGGGGTAGGGATTAGCTAAAATATTTTCTGAATCAAACTGCCAAGCCTTAGGTCTAAATTTTGCAGCAGAGGAAGGAGAAAGTCAAAAAAGGAGAGGAGAAGAATAAGGTCAAGACTGCAACACAGAAAATCCAATTGAAGTACCTCATGTCTCACTGGTGTAAACATATAATCCAATAATTACCTTTTATGAGTTTTCTAGTCAATTTTGATATTTAAATACACGGCTTTGAGGCTACAAGCCCATAAGTTTGTCCCTTCAAATGGCCAATTGTATTGGAAAGACCTAGTGGGGATTTTTCTTTTATGTCTGGTTGAAGAAGAGATCCATAAAGTGATGGATGAGTTTCATAATTATGTGTGTGGGGAGCATTATAGTTGGAGAAATACAACCCATAAAATTCTGAAAGTAGGTTTCTATTGGCCCAATCTATTTGGTGAGGTACATGCATATGTTTGGGCCTATGAGAAGTGTAAAATATTTGTTGAGAAAAAAAAATTGGTACCACTTCCTTTAATCCCTGGCTTTGTTGAAGAACCTTTTAGACATTGGGGGTTATATTTCATCAGGGAAATACACCCTCCCTCCAGAGACCAACATAAATGGATTATTATAGCCTCATACTAATTCATTGAGTGGGTGGAGGCTAACCTAGCCTGAAATGCAACTGAGGTAATGGTAATTAAATTCCTGGAATATAATATTGTAGCCATATTCATTTTCCCAAGGAAAATTATTGTTGATAATTCCCAAGTTTTCAAATCTTCCAAGTTTCTGAATTTCTTCAAGAAACATAATATCACTCTGGGACACTCCACTACCTACTACCCATAAGGAAATGGATTGGTCGAGTCTTCAACAAAACTCTTATGGGGATCCTGAAAAATACCATATCAAAAAATCATAAAAAATAGGACTCACAACTGAAGTTTTCTTTATGGGAAAACAGAGTGACTACCAAGAGGTCAACTGGGAAATATCCTTTTGAGTTAGTGTATGGGAAAGCTGCAATTTTCTGTATACAACTAGCAATTTGAGTGGCCAAAATTCTACAAGATATTGATGAAGAGCCAAACTCTCTAACTAGGAGGATCAATCAACTAGTAAAACTTCCAGAAACCTGGGGGAGGTGACTCAGAATATGATTCAATATTAGGAGAAGATGAAGGCTCTGTTTAACAGAAAGGCGAAATAAAAAACCTTGCAGTCAGGGGATTTGGTGCTTAGGTGGGACGTCAGAAAAGAAGATAAAGGAAAACATCAAAAATTTGATCCTGTATGGTTTGGACCTTTCAATATTGCATAGGCAAAGGGGAACAATAATTTATTGTTGAAAAACTTGGATGGTGAAGTGCTTGAGCTTCCCATGAATGGGAATTTTCTCAAGCTTTACTTCCAAAAATAAAGAGGTCAAATTTCGCTCACACTACATACCAGTGAGCCTTTGTATATACCTGCAATTTTCCTATTTTTTCTTTTTTTTTACTTGAATAAAATGAATTTGTGCCCAATGGATAAAAGGCACTAAACTACAGGTTCTTAGCACCTTGCTATCAAGGCACTTTATCCAATTGGAGAAAATGTTTTCACTTATCACTCCTATTTGGAACTAAGTCCAATAATGTCAAATATCAGCCAAAAGGGGAGCTGAGGTATAAAAACGCCAAAAAAAGAGAAACTTGAAATCACAAGGAGAGAACCATAATCAAAACCCGAATTCAGAGAAAAACATATGTAGGGGGTCAATATCGAAGGAGAGAAAAAGCTTTGTATAGGGAAGAATTTTCATCATAAACAAAACTAAGGTGGAAGGACCGAAATATAGGGGGAAAATCATATCAGGGTCTGATATCAGAAGGACGAGAAGAAGCGTATCATAGGATAGGTTATCGAAGGATCAGAGGTTGGAAATTATTACAATGCAAATCCTTTGAAAGCATTGAGGTTTTGAGGAAGAATGAAATACAAAAGAAAATCTTGAAATTCAAAGACCCAAATGCCCTTTCTTTCTCCTCCTTCGATACACATGGTAGTTGGAGATTGGCCCCGAATAGCAGATATGTTTGTTGACACCTAATCCTATGGATGGGTGTGCACATGTATTTTTGTATATTATTTATTATTAGGAAATAAGGAAGGCCAAGAGTCATTGGGAGCTGAATCCCAATAGCCTCACCTCCCATCTATAAGAGCATGTACATTCTTCAGCTAATATACATTGCAGTTTTGAGGAGTTACCTCCTGGTTTGACATGGTATCGGAGCCAGCCCCACATTTGGAATTTCTGCCCTGTGGTGTAACTCCCTACCCTTTGCTCAGTCAATTTTATTAATTGTTTTCTGCTGCTCCTAATTGCTAGACTGTTATTTTGCATTTTTTTTCCCTATTTAGCACTGACATTTGCAGGCTCTGTCAATCTGCAAATTGCAGGCTCTGCCAGTCCAGCAGTCCTGCAACTGTCTTCTGCAGATTCAAGTTCAAATTTTTTATGTAACGCCCTTTTGGGCCTCCTCATTCTCCTTTCCCCACTCCATACCTATCGACCCATTCTGGCGCCCATTCATTTCCCTACCTCACTCCATTCCCTCACTTTCTCCCTACGCCCACTCCCTCATCCCTGCGCCCTCTCCATTCATTTCCCTCAGCGCTCTCCATTCGACTGTTGTTCCACAATACAGCTCGGCCATATTACAGCGCTCTGTCATAACTTGTATATATATCACATTAACATAGCTCTACAACTTGTATATACTCTGCGTTTTTTTTTTCACTACAGCTCCACTACAACCCGTCGGCTCTCCCATAAGTTTCTCCCGCCTCCCATCTCCGCCCTATTTTCCCTCACCAACTGTTATACAAACGCTGTGCTTTATGATATATACCACGCTGTCTGGAGGTTCCACGCTGGTTTAGTTTGACAACAGTAATACACAGCGTTCCATATTACAACACATCGTTGTGTTTTTTACAACGCTTTGTTTTCTTGACATGTTATATATGCGTTTCCGCACAGTAATATCATTCCGCCCTTTTATATTAAACCACCATCTGTCCATTCACATACACGCCCCTTCACATTTTTAAATAACGCGCTGGTTTGACATGGTATTTAAACGTTGTGTTGCGCTCCCCTCCATCACATGTATACACCCCTCCCATATATATTGAACGTTGTTTGTCAACATATTATAACGCTGTCATATGTTTTAACGCTGTCATATGTTTTAACGCTGTGGTATTATAACGCTGTCATATGTTTTAACGCTGTCATATGCGTGGTATTATAACGCAATGTTATTACGCTGTCGAATGCGCAGTCTCCCTCATTTTAACACTGTGCTTTATTATGTTTAAAACGCTCCCAAATATCACAACAGTTCATTGCAGCGCCCCTCCCATATATTACAAGAGTCATATATTTGTTATATATTTCCATTGCGCCCCTCCCATTGCGCCCCTCCTTTCATAATTCCGCCCACGCTCATACTTCCCATTACGCCCTTTCAATCCCTCCCATTCATAATTCCATTTTGTTTTCATATACACTTTTCCCCAAACAAAAAAAAAAATACATTTTTTTTATGCAGAATTCAGTCTATAGCATAGAGTGTTTTTTAAAAAAAAATTCAGTCTCCAGCAAAGTTTTCTGAGCAGATATAGTTTCCAGAAAGAGTTTTTAAACTCAGAAAATTGTTCCAGCAAGAGTTTTTTGCCCCTTTATTTGAAATATTTCAAGAGTTCGAAGTTTTTATAACAGAATTTGTTTCCTCTTCAGAAGATTTTTTTCCAGCAGTCTAATGCATTCTCTCATCTCCATTGTTGGGATAGTTCTCTCTGGCAAAGAGAACTATCTTGAATGGTCGTGGAAGATTAAACACACACTCATTTTTAATGAGCTGTGGAGAGGAATCTGTGAAGGACAAGCAGAAAATCCACCAGAGAAGCCCACTTCAGACAAAGAGCTTGCCATTTGGGAAAACAAGAATTGCAAGGCTTATGCCTTGATTGCAGCCTCAGTGAGTGAAGAGGTGAGTCGCCATATTTCATCATTCTCAAATGCCTTTGAAGCCTTGAAGAAACTAAAAGAACTCTATGACTCACACTCAGAATTAGAAAATGTTCAATTGATGGTTAAGATGTTCAGTCTTGAAATGAAGAATGATGATCCCCTTGCTTTAGCTTCAGAAATAAGATCTATAATGCATGACATTCAAAACACTGGTGTAAAAATGGACATACCTCTCATAGCATATGTTAAGGCATTATATCTGACTTACTCACATTATCTTGAGTCTTTGCAAGCAAGTGGAAACCTTGAGCAAATCACCTTTGATAAACTTGAGCAGAAGTTTGCAGAAAGAGAGAAAGATTTTGGGAAGATGACAGTCCCTTCATCTTCCGAAGAGGCTGCATACTTGGCACACAAAGAAAAGAGTCATACTCCAGATTCATCCAGAGGAAGAGGTGGCAGAAGAGGAAGAGGAAGAAGGAACTTCACAGAAAGGGGGGGCAGACAAGCTGACAAATCCAATCTTCATTGCACACGGTGCAATAGAGATGGACATGATGCATCTAAATGCAGAACACCATGGAACAAAATTGAGCAGCACAGAAATCAAGACAAAGGTAAAACCAATGACAAAGACAAAGGTAAAGCACCTGAATCCACTCACTATGTTCTAGCACATTGTAACAATGGAGTAACTGAAAACCTCTTTGATGTTTCATTTACTTCATGGAGAGATGATTGGTTGCTAGATTCGGGAGCAACATGTCACATGACATTTAGAAAAGATTTTTTTGAAGAATTCACTGACAAAGTTGATGGAGCAGTATATTTCGCAGATAAATCCAAACTCAAGCCATCAGGGCTTGGCACAGTCAGGCTTAAACTGCCTGGTCTTCCTGATCATATCCTACATGAGGTTATATACCTCCCGGAGTTGAAGAGAAACTTGTTGTCCCTGATCGAAATCCGGCAGCAAGGACACTCAGTTCACTTGTTTGATGGCAAGGCAGAGGTCAGATCAGCATCAAATCACTCACTTGTCATGGAGGGAATAGAAGAAGGGAGACTCTTGAAGCTGAAAGGTTCATCTGCTCATGCTCAAAACTTTGCATTCAGTTCAAATCATGATGAAGGTACATTCCCATCAAGTCTTTTATGGCATGCTAGATTTGGACACTTAAACTATGAAAGCCTTCGTTTGTTGAAGAAAAATGGTGTTAATGGACTGCCTACAATTTCTAGAAAACCTAAGGAATGTGATGCTTGTATTCTAGGAAAGCATAGCAAACAGCCATTTCATGATTCACACTCCAGAGCACATAGAAAACTTGAACTTGTTCATTCAGATTTATGTGGCCCTATGCCTATTGCTTCTACAAATGGAAACAAATACATGATGACATTTATTGATGACTACACTAGAATGTGTTGGATTTACTTACTGAAGAATAAGTCTGATGCTTTTCAAACTTTCAAGAATTTTCATGTATGGATTGAAAATGATGCACAAACACATATTGGCTCTCTATGTACTGATAATGGAAAAGAATACACCTCAAACGAATTTGAAAATTATCTTCGTCAACATGGAATCAAACATCAAACAACTGTGCCATATAATCCACAACAGAACGGTGTAGCTGAAAGAATGAACAGAACCATTTTAAATATGGTCCGCTCCATGTTATTTTCAAGAATGTAAAATTGATGTTTTAGCCTGATGCAGTTATATGTGATGTTTACATAAAGAATAGGCGTCCTTCAAGTTCAATTAGAAACAAAACTCCTTTTGAAATGTGGCATGGCCACATTCCTTCGGTAAAGCATTTCAGGGTCTTTGGGTCCACCTGTTATGCCTTGATACCCAAGGGTCAAAGGAACAAACTTGGTGCTAGAAGCAGAAAATGTATCTTCTTGGGATACTCCAATACCTCCAAAGGATATCGTCTCTATGATGAAGCAAATAAGAAGTTTGTGATAGCAAGAGATGTCATATTTCTTGAATCATCCAAGAGTGACAAGGTTGTTGAGCGGCAACTTGATCGCCTGGATAGATTCACACATGAAAAGTCTTTCAAAGAATTTGATAATGTGATTCCACACCTTGAAGGGGGGATTCCGATATTGAATCAAACTGTGGAATCATTTCCTGAACCACACTCTCCCCCACAGGAAGAAACCACCACGGATGACACATTGGATGATGTGATTGACAGAATTGGGAGATTGAATCTTGAATCAATCCCAACTCAGTCAAGTGACCAGCCAGGGCCATATCAGAAAGGTCCCCCCAAATGGCTGACAAAGACACTGGAGGATGTTCATCCTGATGAGGTTGGAAAAACAGGAACAAGAAGTTCCACTCAAGAAATCGAAGGTGATGTAGATAATTCTGATTCCCCTGTTGATATGGATATTGCTTATAATTGTGAATTGAGTTTGTCTACAGATCATGAACCAACTTCCTTCAAAGAAGCCGCTTCTCATGATGAATGGAAAGAAGCGATGCAGAAGGAGTATGATGCCTTGATAAATAATGGCACTTGGAAGCTGGTTGATCCACCTTTGGGAACGGAACCAATTGGCTATAAGTGGGTCTACAAGAACAAGTACAAAGCAGACGGCTCACTTGCACAAGGCCAGGCTTGTGGCAAAAGGATTCGCACAAAAAGGAGGAGTCGATTATGAAGAAACTTTTGCTCCCACGGCAAAATGGACCACCATCCGGACTCTCTTTGCCTTAGCAGCTCAGAATGGATGGAAAGTCCATCAGATGGATGTAAAAACAGCCTTCTTGAATGGAGATCTAAAGGAGAAAGTTTATATGTCCCAGCCAGAAGGATTTTTGATAAAGGGTCAAGAACACAAAGTTTGCAAACTTGTAAAATCCTTGTATGGCCTCAAGCAAGCACCACGAGCCTGGTATGAGAAATTGACCGAGCATCTTCTGAAACTTGACTTCAAACATTTTGATCTTGATGATGCAACTTTGTTTGTTAAGAAAGTTGGAAAAACGGTTGTATATCTTGTGGTATATGTAGATGATCTTTTGATAACAGGAAAAAATGAGAGCTATATTGCATCCATGAAGAAAGAGTTGAAGAAAGGTTTTGAAATGACTGATTTGGGTCATGTTCATTACTATTTGGGTATTGAAGTAATTCAACATCCTAAATTCATATTTCTTTCGCAAAAGAAGTACATTGGAGATATCTTGAGCAAATTTGGCATGGATGATTGTAAACCCTTAGGCACTCCAATGGAACAAAACTTGAAGCTCACATCTGTTGAAGGGAAGGAATTTGAGGATGCAACTAAGTATAGACAGCTTGTAGGAAGTCTGATCTATCTGACCACCACCAGACCTGACATCTCATTTGCTGTTGGAATCCTCTCAAGGTTCATGCAAAAACCTTGTGAAGGACATTGGTCTGCTGCAAAAAGAGTGCTAAGGTACTTGAAGGGGACTCAAGACTTTGGACTCAAATATACACGGGTAGGCGACTTCATCTTGACCGGATACTCTGATTCAGACTTTGATGGCGACAAAGAAACAGGGGTGTCTACTACAGGTTACACCATGAGTCTTGGATCAGGAGCTGTCTCATGGAGATCACGCAAACAGTCAGTTCCAGCAGATTCCACGACCGAGGCAGAATATGTGGCAGCAGTTGAAGCAACAAAGGAAATTGTGTGGCTCCGGAAAATCCTGGAAGATTTGCAGATGAAACAGATGTATTCCACTCCACTCATGATCGACAACACTTCTGCAATAAAGTTGGCCAAGAACCCAAAGTTCCATGATCGAACAAAGCACATCAATCCAAAGTACCATCTCATTCGACATCATGTTCAGGCCAAAACCATCCATCTACATCATTGTTCCACAAATGAGCAAACTGCTGACATCTTCACCAAAGCACTTGGAAGAGAAAAGGTTGAAAAGTTCAGATCGATGCTTGGACTCACCAACATCCCTTCGGATTAAAGGGGGGAATGTTGACACCTAATCCTATGGATGGGTGTGCACATGTATTTTTGTATATTATTTATTATTAGGAAATAAGGAAGGCCAAGAGTCATTGGGAGCTGAATCCCAATAGCCTCACCTCCCATCTATAAGAGCATGTACATTCTTCAGCTAATACACATTGCAGTTTTGAGGAGTTACCTCCTGGTTTGACATGTTTGTTGAAATTAGTATGATGTGGTGACCTGGGATACATGACAGTGAGTTCTGGCATTTTCAAGGGCCCTAAGGGAGCCAAATCCAGGTGACACGTGTCACTTCCTAGGAGGCTCCACGTGGAAATGAGGAAATCAGCATGAAATCACATATGAAGTATAAATATCAAAGGATGTGGCCTTTGGAACTTTTTTTGATTTGTTTGAAAAAACCTCTAATAAAAGGGCTATGATATGTGTAGCACCTAGTCGCGAAGACCCAAAGAGAACTGAGGCCATAAGACAGAACAAAGCACCTGAGGTCAAGAAGAGATATCAAAGGTTAGAGGCCATCAAAACCATTTTTAATTACTTTTTTGAAAACCTATGATGCAAGGGCTCCAATATATGCCAGCCCTCAAGCATGGAAAATATAAAGGAGACCTATGAAAAACCAAGGACCGGAAGACCCTTTCAAACCGAAGATCCTTTCTCTCCCCTTTGAACTAAACACTTGCAAACATTTTATTGGCTCTGAAAAATACACATGGTATAATTTTATTGGTTCCGAGGAACTGACAAGGCGTATTACATTAGCATGATGTCACTTCAAGGGTCTCCATATCGAAGGTGAGATTCATTAGAACTCTTATTCATTCTTATATGAAAAACTTTCGATGAAGAGAACTTCGATATAATATGGCACTCGGTTATGGGAACTCTAGAGAAACAACGGCACAGGGAAGATTTAGTGCCTAAGCACTATGGGCCATATCAGGGACGTGAATATCGTAACTCCTTTGTAAATTCAAATTTAGAAAATTTACGATGAAGGGGGGCTTTGATATGTGGTAGCACTTGGTCATGACCATCCAAATAACCAAAGGTGAAGCACAAATTACAAAGGCAGATAGAGCCCCTGATAGGAGCCCAAAGGCTTTAGCATCTAAGCATCAAATTTAAGGTCACGAAACCTGACCCCATGGGATAAACAGGAAGAGGGTAAATGGAAAATGGACTAAATAGATATAGGAAATTTTCATTTAGGAAGGTTGTTTTAAATAGAAGTTACGAGGAAGGGAAAGTCCTAATATCATAGCCCTGCGCCCTTGATCATAGGTAATGTCCCCATGGTTTATAAATGATAAAATATCTTAAAAAAGAGAGGTTGAAGGCAACAAAATTCTTTGGTTTCAAAATTAAGTTACGATGTTGTACGCTTTGGTATGGAATCATATAGGTAACAAGCAGATGAATGGGTCAACAATTGTATGTTTGATTCAATAATGCACATGTACAGGACACCTCCTAGCACCATTATATTATCTCATCGATCGCTCCAGAGAAGGGAATTCAACCTCCTAAAAGAAGAAAGTGACAAGAAATGGGTTGGGACACCATGGCAGAGACATGGCCTAATCAGAGGCAGTCACAACAATTGGCATGGAGATATTTTGCAAGCGGCCATCATTATGTTTTTCATGTTTAGTTATTTTCTCAAATTTCTGTAATTTATTCATTTTAAAGAAAAGAGTCAAATATTTTTTTGATCATCCTCGCATGCTCAAAAAATTAGTTGATCAGACAGCTAGATCATTCTTAATATATTTTTTAATAATGGTTCAAGCTCCCCCTCTCTCAATAAATAGGGGTAAGAAAATTATTGTAAATTTTCCCAAATTTTACATTCTAAAGGCTCGAATTCTACATTTATAATTTCTAAGCTCTATTTGCAAAGGAGGTTCCACTTTTGGTTCAATTTACTTGTTCATTAGGTCCTTCTGCTTATACAACTATTACCTATGGTCGATGTGTGATTTGGACTCTATATTCAAATATTAATGAAGTAATTATATTGATTCCAAGAAGAGGAATGTGTATTATGTTTTCCCCTCCATAATTCATTTCATGTATGTTTATCCTCCTTTGAAATTGTGTAATGAACCTACTAGTTTCACTCTCATTTATGGACTTACATATGTTGTGAAGTAGCAAAAAATACTTTTGTAAGTGAAAAATTTACTTGTGTTATTTTATAGTCTGTAGTACCTATGTGAGCACATTTTTACTAATACTATTTGGTGATAGAATGTTCCCATGAAATATAGAGCTATAAACCTTATATTGAGCTGAACTATTTCAATGTTTTCACCTTCTCACTCTTCCATATTTTTATTGGAACTTATTACTTAGAATTATTTGTTTTATCCAGCCCTCTATGTCGAATTCCTTCCTTTATTTCCTTCTCTTAATTTCCACTACAACAACAATATTAAGCTGCATTTTGTTTTGTGTTGGCCACCAGAATTACGACATTCCTCCTTGGGATGAGCCATATCTACCCATATATACATGTGTGTGTCTACTTGAATCTACCTTGGTGAAGGGTTATTGAACCAAGCTCTGAATTATTTTATTTCCAATTATGTTACATATGGAGTGTTACCAAAAACCTCAGTGAATCCTCAAAAGAACTCCTCTAGGATTCCCTAGGCACTGACCCTTTCCTTCAACTTTTGGGTTGTATCTAGGAGGATTCTAAATCTTTTGTAGAATCTTGTAAAGGGAAATGTTGAGCTCGAAGGAATTGTCCCCTACTTCCTTGGTGATTGTGTACAACCCATGTCTGAGTGGGTGAAGTTTTCAATGGGGCCCAGCAAGGTGATCCGTCTGCAAATGTAGCCAAAAATTTTCGTCCACCTAGAACTTGTGTGGTACCCGATCTTGGTCATATCGTTGCTTGTACTTTGAATTTACCTTGTCCAATATGTCATGGAATTGCTAGTGGATATGTTGAATGTGCTCAATGAATTTGTTAGCCTTGTCAGCTTCATATTGGACATGTGTCGAATCTTCTTAAGGATCTAGAAATAGTATGGCCACATCAATCGGACATAGATGCTAGAATCCTAACCCCACCGGAAAGGGGTTGTGACTAGTTGAGCTATGTAGAGCTTTGTTTTAGCTATGTTGGACATATTGGATGCTTTAATCACACATGCATAGTTTCTTCGAGTTGTACATGTGCATAATGTGTACCATCATCATGATGATGACCTTTGTTTGGCCATCAGTTTGTGGGTGGAAAGTTGTGGACTTAGTGAGCTTGGTATCCAACATCGACCATAGACTTGACCAAAATGTAATTAGCAACCCGTTGTCTTGATCTGAGATAATGGAATGTGGGATACCAAAGTGTACCCACACTCATTCAAAGAATAGCTTAAAAGTGTCTTATGTTGTGATAATCTTATTGTAGGGCGCTAGAATGGCCATCTTAGAGAACGACGACCACAAAAACATAGTCATTGCCATGATTAGTAGAATGAAGGCTCGACATGTAATCCATGGAGATGTATTCCCAAGGTCGACTAGAAGTATGCAAAGGAATATATAGGCCTTTATTATTGATGGTCGATTTGGCAATGACTCAGGAAGTGCAATATTTGATGTACTTGCCGACATTATGTTGAAGGTTCGACCAATAAAATTGCTTTTGTAGTAATGCCACTATTTTCTCTACCCCAAAATGTCTAGCGACCCGACTGTAGTGCACCACCCAAATCATCTTGGCACACTCGCTTGAATGAACATAGAGGTGTCCTAGGTGGAATAACAATGCATCCTGGAGGTGATAATTTGGAACTTTCTTGCTTTCCAGGAGCATCTGGTATGTGGCGCTAAATTCTGGAGCGCTCTTGTAAATATTTGGCCACTCCAAAGTCTCGTGCCCATAAGAGTTGAGAACAGTGGTTAGCGCCATGAACGGAGGTTAGCTGAGAAAATATGCAACATTTTTTGTGCTTCCCTTATTTTACTTAATGTTAAAATGGATGGATGACCATTTCCTTCCCCATAAAGTAATGCTTCCATTGTCGACAAGCCTACATAATGGAATACATCTCTTTATCATAGGTGGGGTACTTTCATACTATTTCTAAAAGTTTCTCACTGTGATATGCCACCGGATTCCCCTATTGAGTAAGAAATGCACCAATCGCATAGTGAGAGGCATCTATCTAAATATCAAATGGTTGTTGGAGATCTGGTAAAGTGAGCACTAGTGCAAAGTAGAGGCGATGCTTCAACTCGAAAAATTCCTTCTATTGGGATTCAGACGAAAATAAATTTTCTTTCGCTCCTCCCTTGGTGACTTGAATCAAAGGCCAAATGATATGAGAGAATCCAAACACGAACCTGCGATAGAATTTGGCAGGACCCAGAAAGTTACGAATATTTTTTAGAGTGGTTGGGGCAAGCCAATCATGAATTACTTGTATCTTGGTTGGGTCCACATGCACACCCTACTCATTAATTATGTACCCCATATATTGGACTTGCGTCATACCAAAAGTGCATTTCTCCAAATTTGCACACAACTTGTGTTGCCGCAGGGTTTGGAGTACCTGTCAAATATGGTGGAGGTGCCCTTCCCAACTTTGGAAAAATATTAGGATGTCATCCAAATACACCACTGTGAATGAGTTGGTGAAGGGTCACAAGATATCATCAATTAATGTCATGAAGTTTTTGATCGAATTCGTCAACCTAAAAGGCATGAAAAACCATTTGAAAAGGCCCTCCTTGGATTTGAATGCATTCTTCCACACATCAGAGGGTTCAATTGGTATGTGGTTCATTGAGTTGGTCCAGAAGGTCATCGATCCATGGGATTGGATACCTATTCTGAATAATGATATTGTTCAATGCCCGATATTCAATACAAAGTCTGTAGGTGTTGTCCTTACTCTTTACTAACATGATCAGGCCTCCACAGGGTGATGAACTTGGCCTGAGGTGCCCTTTCTAAAAAAGCACCTGAATATTCCTCTTAATTTCATCATTCTCCATAACATAGCATTGACAGATTGGTCCATTAGCTAGTGGCATGCCCAAGGTCAAATCGATGGAGTGCTTGACTTGACTGTGTAGAGGTACCCCTATGGGTGAGGTGAAGATGTCCCTATAATCCTCCACAACATTTTCCATCTTTTGCCACCACGCAAGGTAGCCGTTCTGAAGGTCATGGCCACAATATTCTTATTTCCCTAAGGGTGAATCCTCAGGAAAAAAAAAATCTGGTCTGGGAAATGATCTTACTATATTACTTCACAATGATCAAAGGGATAGCAATAGGTGGTGCTACCTACAGTATCTTGTATAACTTATTTCCCAAAGTAATAATAACATTTAGAGGCCTAGATTCATACACAACATTTCACTTCCACATGTATGGTTGGCCTCATAATACATCACAAACTTTAAGAAGAGAAACATCACATAGTACCTCATTTGTGAAGGGCTTGATGTTGTAGGGAAGGTGGCACTACAATTTGACGTGGAGATATCATCCTTGGTGAAGCCACTCGATGGTCTATGGATGTGGGTGTGTTGTGGTTGGTAGGACCAACATCTTCACAAACTCTTCTGAAATGAGGTTCATTTAGCTCCCTTCGTTGATAATTAACTGCATCGGAGAACCCTTCACCCACATCTCATAATGGAAGAGGTGCTCCCCCTCCTCTGGATATTTGGGCTCATCCTTCTGGATCTTGGTCATGGAAACAATGGCACTTGGCTCTGCATCAATAATATGCTTCCCTTTTTCATTCCCCTTATTAGGTTATGACTCAGATTCGGAACATGTATCTAATTTGAAAACCTTCAACTCAGCCACCGGTGACTGCTTGGCATGACACTCACTTTTGTTGTGATTTGGGCTCTTATGGAACTCACACCACTTTCCTGTGTCCTTCTTTGTCTTCTTGGTGTTTTTATTTTCTTGCAGCATCGGCGGGTTGTTTTGGGTTGCCCCGCCTTCGGTTTGTCCTTTGTTTTGCGATTTGGGGGCACCTTTCCCTTTCCTCGGATTCGAAGATCCAAAGTCTCGCTTCTTCTATTTAAATTTATGCTAGATCTTGGAAGCATATCGGTATGCTGAACCAAGTGAGGAGATGTCAAGGAACTCCATTTCCTTCTGAATGTATTTGTGCAAACAACTACGGTACTTGAGCACCAAATGTTTCTCTGACATAACAAACCTTATGAAAATTCCATGTAATAAAAGTTAATAAATGAAAAATAATAACCACGGTTGATGGGACACGTATTCCAAGATAAATGCTGGGAAAAACATCTTTGCAGGTGTTCATTCGGTTTATTATGGCTAAAGAAAATTGGCAAAGGAAATGGCTAAGGCTTTGGAAGCAGCAAAGTGGCATTAATTGGAATTTTATTTATGAAAATAAAGGAAAATATGAGAAAAAGGAGGTGAAAGGTCACAGGTTGCATGTGAGGATAAAAATGAAGGAAAATAATGGATAATGAAGAAAATAGAGGCCTAATTAATAAAAAGGCTTATGAGGATAAGTTGGTAATATTTTGTTCAGTGAAGTTTTGGAGCTCTCTCTTTATTCTATCTCCCTCTCATACTCTTGGATACTTAGAGTTTTCTTCGAGCACTTTTGTAGAGTGTGGAAACTTGTTAATTTGGAGAAAAAAGGAAAAGGAATAGTAGGAAAGTGCAATTTTTCATCGGTATCAACAACTACAGTGGGATTTGATTGCAGGTACTGAGTTGCATGTAATTTTTCCTCAATAGTTTTGGAATGCATGGTGTATGCATGTGGATTTTCCTAGCCTTTCCATATCTTGGATAGCAATGGTTTTGTGGGTTTAATTTCATTGATTCTTTTCTGGTTGGTTCTCATGATTCCTTTAGTTGTGGGTTGATTTATTAATTCCTAGAATCCTTGGTTGGATGAACGCTCTAGAAGCCTGACAGAAAACTATGGTTTGAGTTACTAGTCCTAGAAGCCTTGGTTGGATAAACTCTCTGGAATCCCTACGTGGGTTGAATTACAGGTCCTGGAAGCCCTGTTTGGATGAATGCTTTGGAATCCCTATAATAGTTTAGATTGAGTTACTGGTCCTAGAAGCCTTGGTTGGAACAAACACTCTAGAGCCCTGGAACAACTTGGATGGAGACCAATCCATGATGGTTGTGATGTCCAGCCGTGAGGTGGAATAACTAGTTGAGATTTGAGGTGGTTTGGCCTCTAGAAGCCCTAGATTGATTATGATTAATGTGTTTGATGAGATCCCACATTCATGTTTGGAATATGGCATGGGGGTGATTGGATGAAGTGAGACTTGGCTCAACCAATCTATGGTCGGGTGGAATGTGGAAGTCCCATCTCCAGTTGGTTTCTACATTCATTTATGGGAAATTTACTCCCTTCGTATTTGGTATGCAAATGTATTGATTTATATGTGGATTCTATTGTTATATCCATGGTATTTCTATTTTTATTGTGTTGGTTATGAGAATGTATTTTAATAGTGATGATGTATGTCTCTCCACATGTTTCTACTTGTAAATGAATACACAATGTATCTATGGTCAACTAGATTGTATTTTAGTTAATGATGTAGGGGAGCAATGCTTCTTGATGATTCTCATATAAGTATGAGACCCCTATTCTCTATTATGTTGTTTATACATGTAGCTTTCATGTTTGTGACATGTTTGAAAAAATGCATGTCATGACTAGGAGGGTCCAGATGAGTTTTTAATGATGTGATTGCTTTGGTATCACTGTCCTACTATTATTTATCATCTTTAAACTTTTCATAAAGTTTTGGGCAGAGCACTAGGTTTTGGGCTTGAAAAGGTGGCTAAAATCCCGAGGATGCTGGAACAAAACTGAGCATTTGAGGCCCTGGCCACTGGCATATAGTGTTATTCCTGCCGCTATAGCCTCCTGGATGCAAGCATGCAAGCTTGTGCTTGCAAGTATGGCTCAAAGGGGTCAAAATGTTAGTGTGACCCAGAGGTAAGAGGCTTGAATGGTTGGGTTACCTCCTGGGGGTGTTTCGGTTGTTGTAAAAGGTCTGTATGTTTTGTTTCCATTGGTTCAACTTCGTTAAGGTCACCTAGGAGGTTGAATCTCATTATAGTAGCATCTCATCACATGTTTACCTTGGTTGGCTAGTTACTTGGGTAGATTTGGGAAGAGGGTGTTACAGAGTGTTATCAGAGTGTGGTTGCGCCCTCCTTGGGTGGTGCTTATTTTATGTTCTCTTTGTCCAATATCTAATAGCACATAGTGGTATCAAAGAATGGTTCGACCCTTAGAATGGATGGGTAGTGTGTTGATCATGCATGACTTGTTTATGCTAGCATCACATATTGTTAATGTTTCAGTGTTATCCGTGTATTCTTACTTGTGTGATGGCATATGTGGAACATCAATTTGTTGTTCATGTTTGGTTATAAATGTCAAGTGGGTGAACATGGTCAAGTTTTCATTGGTATGGTTGATTTTTTCATGCATTAGGTCATGGTGTGCATTTGGTATGGTCTTGCATTAGGTCATGGTGTGCATTTGGTATGGTCATGCATTAGGTCATGGTGTGCATTTGGTATGGACATGCATTAATTCATCATGATAATATTGGTATTTTATGATGCTAATGTGTTGGCTGAGATAGAGTAGGAGATGCATGTTATAGGCCATTTTTTCAAATCCGATCAGTGAGCCTCCTAATGGGATCAATCAGCATCCTCTTGCCCCTTTTCATCATCTTTCACATATCCCTAAACATGTACCTTTCATTACCCATAATTTCAACCCTAAACTGCATCAACTGAGCCAGTTTTAGGACCAATGCTCCCTATAAGCATACTAGGGTGTGACCACCTACAGGTTTATCCACTGTGTCCATCGTTGGTCACCAATAGGTTGCTCCCCTTTGCACATGTGTTGGTTCTATAAATCCGAGAAAATGATCCGGACTCCGTAAGCTCCACTTTCTAGGAGTTTCCAGAAATTTTTTCAACTACTTACCTTAGATTAAACATTTGGATCCTATCCTATCCTACTTTGGATTTTTCACCACGTATCCTTTGGTCCTATCCCTCCTTCAAAGGTGGATCTAAAAACTTAGAAAGATAATTGGATAAGAACTCCCAACTTACCACACTTTCCTATATATTTACCATCTTGCCTATGCAAAGGTTAGAAAGAAGAATGAATGAATTGTTGGCTTTGGATAAACTTTTCCCTTATGTTGCTGTAGAGAGTTGTTATTATCTCATGCATTATGGTGATTGGAGGTGTTAGCCCTCTGTAATTTGCAATATTGGAAAGAACAAATGTCAGAGGACCACATCAAACCGCTTTGGAGTCTAGGACCTAGTCTTCCTAGACTCAGTGAGGGCTCTCTCTATTTTTTATGATTTAACTTGATAATTCTAACTGTTGATATGAGGCTAGTTATAGGAATGAGGGTTATTTTTTTAATTGATTGGGTGGTTGGACAGTAGGGCTACATGGAATATTCCATTGGGCTATGGAGTCAAAGGTTGGAATGGCACATCAACATTCAAGAGCATCACAAGGTAAGTTAACTGTGCCAAATGGATCTTAAGCGCTGTATGAATTATGAGGTGAAAGAAATAGTGTGTTTCAGTAGTGACTAAAGGGCAGTTAAGAATCCTTTAATCAAACTTCAGGATAAAACATTAAGATTGTAAATACAGACAGATTTAAGGTGCTTCGACATCAAATCTTAATCTAAAATTTTTGATTTACAATTAGATGAAAAAATGAACAGCAGGGAAAAAAATGAAAAAATTTAAACAGAGAAGTATCACATCACCATTTTGACATAGCTAAAGAATCCTGTAAATGGTCTTTGATTATTGATGTCCAGCTCCAAAATTATAGTGCTCCAATATAGTAGTTCTTACAATGCAGGGGCTAACAATATCCAACCCTTGATAATGAAAATTCAAGTGGTATTTAACTAAAACTAAGTTGGTTTCCCTAATTTACTTTGGAAAAATTCATCAATTACAAACAAACTGAATTTAGAAAATTGTGGCAATGCAAGGTCTGAATAAAGAAAATCTCTGACAAACACCGCCTGTAGGATTAATTTTGGTAACTCTTCAAGAATGAAAAACTCAGGCGGCTCTTCGTGAATCAAAAATTGGCTTGGAGGCGGTTCATATAGTTACAAAGAGGCAATGATGAGTGGCTCTGACATTTGGCTCTTCTTTTTGGGCTGCTTTCGCTGGATCATTAAAGATGATGTGATGCTAGCATTTTTGATCAATCGGTGGCTGTGTTGAGGTGTCCATCGTGATTTTTCAATATTGGTACATACATAACTTGTTCCAATCCTTTTTTTTTGGAATCGTCGTGCCTATGACCTATCGGTACACTTCATCCACTTCTGTGTATTTGATGAATGTGGGCCTAGTGAGGAAAACATGCTTCATCTCATGTTAGATAAATATGTCATTGCTCAAGTGGTCCCAGACAACTTTCTCTGTCATCTTTCCTTTGATTCTGGTGAATTTGGTGGTATCCTTAGTTGTTTCTTTGAGTTTGGTCATATTTTATCCCCATTGGATTAGCTTGTTATTTATTACATACAGTGAGGGCAATCCTTTTACCACCAGGGGTTCAATCTTGTTCAAGAATCTGCTGATGGCCAATTCTTACTCATGACACTTTTCCTCCAACTACCTTACTAAATTCCTCTTAGTGGGGACCTTTCTAACTTCTAATATGGTTTTTGTTTTGTCTTGTACATCAAACCCTTCAAGCTCATAGTTGGTTTTGGAGTTAAGGAATTTTATGATTTTAGGGGTTGTGATTGGCATGTTTCCTAACTCATGATTTTCTTTTTCAATGGCTACTGCGCACTTGTCCACCAACTCTTTCTGTTAAAAAATGATGTGGATGGAGTGCCAAATTTCCTCCACTGACTTTATGATACTGCCCCAAATTATCAACTTCATTTGGCCCAAAAGGCTGTTGTCCGAAAATTCCTTCTCTGCCTTCTCTACTTTTAGGCTATCTCATGGGCAGTTTCAGACTTGGCCTTTTGATCTCTCAAGATGCCAATCTATGCTTCCAATTTATGGATCTCTTTTGACTATAGGGTCATAATTTCCATGGCTTTTGACAACTGGTCTGTCCTGATAGATGTTCCAGCAGTTGTGGGGACAACTGATGGGAACGTTAAAATGGGGACAACTTCCACTGGAATGAGTGCCACTCGAGCTGCTTCTTCTTTCTCCTTCAATAGCTTCTCCATATCATTTTCCATCTGTTTAATTTGGGAAGACTCTTCCAAAACTAACTTCAATAGCTCTGCCTTCTGTGACTCATCTTCCTCAATGACTTTGGCCAAGGGGTCTTGTGTCGTTGGCATCTTGAGTTGTTTCCTAAGGGCTACTATGTCATCATTCTTCTTCTTCAAGACCTCCTCTACAACTTGAATATTGGTTGGGTCATGACCCATATTCACTATTAACTCCTATAAAGACTTGATCCTTGAGTCTTTAGCCATGGCAGATATCTTATCCAACTTTATTTGTGACCAAACATTGGATAAGGATACCTATATCTTTGAAAATCTCATAGCACTACTTGTCAAGGTGGAGGCCAACATCTCTCCAATCTACTTGTGTAATTCCATTTGGTCGATCGGATGAATGTCCTTGGAATTAAATTCAAATGACGCCTTCTTATAATCTTATGCTCCTTGGGGTTGTGGGACCAAGGCTTCTAGAAAATTCATCTGCATCATTCTCTTCTCAATGTCAAAAGTAGATAGTAGCCTGATTTTTGAGCTAGGGGTATGCTTCCAGAATTGATTATAAGTTTTAGTCTTCAGCACCTCATTTATCGATTTTATTTCCTTGAATTTGTCATAAACATATTTTTCTTGGCCTTCTATGGCAAGTATAGAAGTAGATGTCTACAAGGCCTTCTGTTGCAGAGACATTGTGGCTGTAGACGTAGGGGAGGCCATTGTTTGACCACCCACTGGAGATGGCCTAGGGGTGTCCACAATATGAACCATGGTTTGTTGCCCTGATTCTCCTCCTTGATCAAAATCCATATGAACTCGGGCCCTCTTCCTATATCTTATTTTGAATTCTTTACTAGAGGTATCAGTCACCACAAGTGACTAATCCTCTCTTGGTCTTTTGCTCCCTGTATGTTTCTCTTTCTCTTTCCCCTTATTTTCTTTTCCTTCTGCATTCTTCCTTTCTTGTGGTGTTGGGGTCTGGACGCATGGAGTGGAGAACACTTGTTCTTCCTCTTCTTGGGGGTATTAGTCACCCATTCTGTTTGATTGGCATATTTCTCAATTGAAGGGTTGTGTGTGTGAACATAGGGTGTGGACTTGTTTTCCACCCTTTTCTTGGAGATAACCCCTACAGGGTCATAAGACCAAGTGAAACGGTGGTTGAAGCCCATGTCTTTCAGTATATTTTTTGACTCCTCTCTTGCTACCCTACTGTTATAGATGAAAGGCCCAATTTGTGTCCTGATGTTGAACTGAGCCTTCTTCTTTGCATAGACAAAGTGGAGCTCATATTCATGTATCATTTTCGTTACATATTCTAGTGGAAAGACCCTCATGGAGAGGAACTTTGGCAATTTGTAAGGGGCTATCTCACTTCCATAGACTTGAATCTCTGTGTAATTTTGGTACAAATACCAATCTGTTATCTTCACTTGCTCTGTTAGCTGCATGGTTTTCCTGATTTCTTCATTTATCCTGGGCTCCACTGCATTGTTGAGTGTGTTGATGGCCTGGTGCATAAAAAAATCCACAAAATCCTTATATATAAAATCCTTATGATATTTTAATAGCAAGGTGGTCCAGAACATGACATATTGGGGCTCATCATCTTCATTTACCTTGGTCATCTAAAATTTAAACCTTCTAGACTGTAAATGTACAAACATATATACCAACACAAAGGAGTATTTGAAAACCCCCTCTATATCAAAATTTGAAAAAAATTCATGAATGGACTCTATAAGAAACTGAGCATAACTGAACAGGATTGTGGGTTTAGCATCTAGGCAAAGAGTGGACAAAAAACCTATCACAACTTAATCTACCCATTTATCAGTGTGATAACCCAACAAATAAGATAAAACAAATATAATGTGCTTGGTCCTAATAGAAAAGGTAGATGAGGGATAAGGAGGGTTCTTTGTAGGCATTGGGGTATTAGGGGCCATGGAAAGTTTCAAATTTTTGTCTCTACTGGTAGGGTCAAGCTTCTAATAACATTCTTTGAGGGCTTCATACGAGAAAGGGACAACTTGTTTAGGAGTGGGGGCCTACATCATCTACTGGATGGATTGGGCATTGATGGCAAACATGATTTCTCCTTTTGGGGTGACTATGGTCATCTCATTAATGTCATAACAACTTCAACACTTTCAGATGAACTCTGGGAAACTATGGGATTTTTGGAAGATGTAAAGAGGTAAATGAGTCTCCCATAGGCTAATGTCATTGGCTCTTTCGAGAAATTAGTCTTAAAACTAGAAGTAGACATCAAATAAATCACAATTTGACTCGTTCTCATGGATTTTGTAGTCTCTATTTGCTAGAGCCAAGTGATCCAAGTCCACTTGTGGGTAGACCATAGGATTAAAAGGTTGTTGATCTAGCTTCTGGGGCATTCTCTTCAATGATTCTTCTTTCACAATCCTACAATGAAGAAATGGATGACAGAGGGGGGAACCGAGAAAAGGAAATGATTATGAATCATCATTGGGGAAGGGAAATGACAATAGGGGATAGTAACCGGGATTGACAGTCTAAAGGAGCCTCGTAATCCGGTTTCGCAGAGTGTTGACATCTCTTCTTTGAAATTCACATTTTCTCCAATAATACCTGCAAATTCAATTCATGTGTAATATTGACAATACTGACAGAGTAAACATTGTATTTTTTTTGGAATTTGGTTTTTAAAATAGTGATGTGGTGGTGTGGAGGTGGCGTGGAACCATTGGATAATGACCCGACCCTTTATGAGGCAAAAATTTTCTTAACAAGAGGGGTTGTGATTGAAGTGGACAATGGCAACAAACGTGGCATGGATAGTACATGCAACAATAAAAAGGCGCAATGGTTTGGTGAGTGGTACAAAGGGCTTTTTGGAGGGGGTTGTGACTGGTAAGCGGTATTGGAGAGGGAGGTGCGGAATAGCCCTAGGCATGACATGTAGCCGAACGGGCGGTATGGGATATTGCCCATTTTGGACCCCCTCCTTTGTTAACTTTCGGGGGATAAGGGGAGGCCGAAAGGCACTGTGAACCATACGATGTGTGGGGTTGAGCGGGGATGGCAGAGAGTTGTAGGAAGTTTACATAGACTTGACATAGTGAGGAATAAGTGGGTCCACCCAGACTTGAAAATGCTTAGATCTTGGTTCTAGAAAACATCGCATCCACTCTGATATTGCATTTCTCATTTCGTCGTTCTTAAATTTTCCTTAGAACTTGTCTTTAAACATTTGCGATGCGCGTATTGCGATCGGGTCCCATCATCATCGCACATTGCACTTCGGCAACTTTAACCTTTTACCTTTGCAAATTATCCTTTATATTGTGTGATGTGCGCATTGCGATAGGGTCCATTGTCATCGCACATCTTACTTTAGCGTTCCACATCTTTTTATGTTGTAATCCCTTTTTCCTCCTTTGATGCTATTTAACACTGAAAAAGGCCCTGAATGTGGATTTGAAACCCTTTGGAATGTGCCTTTGAAACTTCATTACGCTTGGGCCTCCATCACACTTCGCAACTTTTAATTTTTAACCATAAACTTAAACTGTGAGATCTGTGATGTACGATGTGCGGGCCAGGCCACATCATTTCCATGTCACCTGCCATGTCAACCTGCCACATCATCATAAGTCGACTACAATTTATTGGGTTAGGGCCACGTCATCTTCCACGTTGCCTACCACGTCACCCTTCCACGTCAGTGCACATCACACTTTGACAATCATAACTCTTATCTTCGCACTTATTATTTAAAAATTTCGATTTGCGATTTGCAACTGGGCCCCCCCGCATCGCATATCGCATCTTCAGCACTTTTAACATTTCCCTCCCGTGTTAATCCTTTTAACTTGCGATGTGCAATTTCGATCAGGTTGCATCATGAAAAACTTAAAGTTGCAGGCGCTTAAAGGTAATTTACGAAAGGTACGAAGTGCACCATGTAACATGTTAAATACAGGGAAGTGAAAAAAGGAGGAAGGTAATGAAAGTATGAAATACAAGGGTTTGCATGCGGATTTTGGTAAGATATGGAGGTTGGATGGGTCCCACCTCATCGCATCGGTGGAAGAATAAGATTTGTCATAAGTCTTAAGAGGTAAGGTATAAAATTTGCGAGCTGTGAGGTGCGGGCAAGCGGTAAGGTCTGTGTTGTATAACATGGCTACTAGTGGGTGGGTGGAGCTATGACAATAGACTTTCAGAATTCTAATATAAGTTGGTTTTATAGAGTCAGTAAGTCCAAAAATGTCTTGGGGTATAAATGGGATTTAGAGCATTGGAGTTCAAAGTTTGGGAAAATGAAGGCAAGAAGAGGGCAGATGAAACGAATGTGGGCAGTATGGATTTTTCTCACTATTATATTTAATCAACAACCCTTTCCTTCTTCCTTGATCTGAAAATGGCAGATGAATTCTTCTGAAGCTCTTGGCAGTCAGGCTCTCCCTTTCTTTCTCTCAAAATAAATGATAACCATGGAATATTATTTTCAGTGAGAAAAATCTAAACAATAATTAGTCACCTGGTGATACTGTGAAATACAAGAGTCTAATAGTGGCTCTAGCTGGGGATGGCAACTCCTTCAGGATATTTCAAGAACACATTAGGGGAATTTTGAGGTCTAAAATGGGCCTCATAAGAAAAATGTACAACAAAAATAAACTTTATAACAACCAATAGGATTCAAGATGATGATGTCATCCATAATGGATGATTCACCATTTTTGGAGTAAAAAAGTAAAAATATTAAAAATAATAAAATTAAATTTTTGAAATTTTATACCGTTGGATGCGGAATTTGTAATTCATCCGTATACTTTCGATGAACTCTTCTACACGAAAAATGAGAAATACATAAAAAACATGATTGTAATCATGTTTTTTATGTATTTCTCATTTTTCGTGTAGTAGGACCCATCGAAAGTATGCAACATGGGTACTCCTTGGATGGGGAATTAAATTCCGCATCCAACAAGTACTCCCGCTCGAAATTTGAGTAAAAACTTTGGGAGATAAGTTGAAAATATGAATTGAAAAAGTAGTTTTTTCATTTTTCCCTCTAAAATTTGATGATGTCATCAAATCTTATTAGATTTTTTCCACTATTATTTTATAATTTCCTTAGACCTCAAAATTCCCCTAATGCCATAGACTAATGGCCTGATCCATTGGGCTGATCCCAACCCTGCAACCTGATCAGCTACAACTTTTGTGGCTGCAACCTTCAAACTAAAGTCAACACTCTCTGCAAACTGAAGTCTAGAACACACTTGATCCTGAAACTGAAAATCATCTTGAAATAGAAAATTATCCTGACTCTGGAAAAATTCTCAAAGTACTGAGCTCATCTGCACACCTACCTACCCAATCTATGATTCTAATCATTTTTTCTTCCTTTTGAGGTGCATTTAGACTTGCAAACCTTGACATCATTTGTTTTTTTGAATTTCTAACCTATCACCTATCCCTTGTTTCTCCTATTACTTCAGATTAGGTTGTTAAACCAATGCCATTTTCTACCTACCTACTGATATGCTAAGATTAAATGGTTTGTAAAATCTTCATTTTCTAACATATCGATAGAAAATTCAAAATTGTACAATCATGCTTAGATTGTATGACTGCACAAAACTCTTTTCAATAGTAGTGGCACTTTGATTTGCAACACTGTTAAAAAAAATTATATATATATATATATATATATATATATATATATATATATATATATATATATATATATATTAAACATATCAGACTAGGCTTATGGCCTTCACTTTGGGCTTCAACCTTTTCCAATGGATTATTGAAAATTGTAAGGCTATGGTATTTACAATGATGAAAATTTTAATCTGAGTTTTTAACAGAGATAATGTTTTAGCATCCTACCATTGACAGGACCTCCAAACAGCTTTTCTCCATCCATTTCTTGCAAGAAAAATGCATTATCTCCTCTGAAAGAATGAATAATGTATGGGCCTTTCCCCAGGTTTTCAAACTTTCCATGCTTAGCTTTATCTTCTCTTCTGGAATCTCATTTCAACACTTTCTCTCCAATATTGAAATCATTCACTTTTGTCCTTTTGTCAAAAATATTCTTCATATTCTCTTGCACCACCTGAGTTTTTTTGTACACCTCTTCTCTGGAGTACTGTAGCTGAATGGTCTGGCTTATTCTTCTTTGCACATAATTTTCTTCGACCTGCACTTCTTGAATGAGTTTCATGGCTGGCACTCCTAAGGATGTTGGGAAAAATGAATCCATTCCATAGACTAACTGGTATGGTGACATGCCAATTTATTTCTTGGTTGTTAGTCTGGCAGCCCACAATGCATGTACCAGTTTGTTATGCCAAGATTTATCATTGTCTTCCAGCAACTTTTTGATGATGTTGACCAAGCTCTTGTTGGAGGACTCGACTAATACATTACCTTGAGGGTGATAAGTTATTGAATTCCCCAAGGAAATGTGATATCTGTGGCAAAAATCTACCATCTTCTTGGAATCAAAAGTAGCAGCATTATCTGTAATGATTTTCCTAGGACAACCAAATCTGGACAGGCTGTTGGCTTCAAGGAATTTCATTATCACTGAGTCATTAGTAGTTTTGGAGGGGATAGCCTCTATCCATTTGGTAAAATAGTCTGTAGCAATGAGGATCCATTTATGATGGCCAAACGAGGAAGGGTGGATTTCTCCAATGAATTCTAAACCCCATTGTTGGAAAGGGGCTTCAATAGAGATAGGTTTTAAACGCAAAGGCAACAAATTTATGTTTCCCTCAAAGATTTTGCATTTATGACAGTTGGCTACCATTTTGTGGGTGTCTGGGAAAAGGGTAGGCCAATAAAACCCAACTCTAAGGATCTTATTAGCAGTGGTTTTCCAGTAGATATGGCCTCCACAATCCCCTTCTTGGAATTCCTTTGTAACCCTATATGCATATTCTTGAAGCAAACATTTAATCAATATGCCCCCAGAATCTTTCCAATACAAAACATTTTCTAGGATGCAGAATTTTACAACTTTCAATTTCAAAAACCTAGCTTTTGTTTTGGACAAACTAGGAGGAGCATTTAAATAAAATAGAACATATAGTATATCTGCGTACGAGGGAGAATTTAGGAATGCTTCCTCAATAGGTGGAGTCACCAGCTCCTCTTGTTCATCCAGTGAATGAATCATGTTAATATATAGTGCTTGAAAATTTGTTTGAGCTATCAATTTGGATAATCCTTGTCCCTTGATTAGTTTGCTAAGCCTGATCTCTAAATCATACTCCAAGATGACAATAATCCAATTGCCTCTTTTTCCATCAAAATCCTGTGTTAGGATGTCTTTGACAACTGTATTGGGCACGAATGCAATGATGTGTGAATGCAGAATATAAAATCTAAAATCCTCCATTGCTTTGATCAAGGTAAAAGCTTGCTTTTCCATGATATTGTACTTCAAAGGCGCATCTCTTAAAGCTTGGATGAAAATTCTATGGGCTGCTTTTTTCCATCCTTATTTTTTTGCAGCTATACAACAGCAATTGTGTGCACTGATGCAAAGGAGAAAATGATGAAATCCTTGGTGAAATCAAAATTAATGAGAACCGGTGTCTGTGTGAGTGATTTTTTTACCAGGTCAAAATACTTTTTAGCCACCTGGGTCCACTTGACCCCTGAATCTCTCTTGAGCATGTTAGTGATATTCCTCTGAAGTTCTGCGAGGTTTGGGATAAACCTTCTTAAAAAGTTTATCTTTCCAATGAAATATTGCAACTCTTTGATGTTTCTGGCATGGATGATTTGTAGAATGACCTCAATCCTGCTAGGTTCAATCTTGATCCCTTCTTTAGATATGATGTGGCCTAGAATATTTCCCTCTTCAAGACCAAATAATGATTTCTTAGGATTCATAGATAGACTGAACCTTCTACATTTTTCAAAAACTCTTCTCAAATGGGCCAAATGTTCTTCATCATTTTTTGAATATATTGTAATATCATCGAGATATATCACAATGAAAAGACCAATTTCCTCTGAAAAAGCAATATCCATTGCTCTATGAAAAGTGGCACCAACATTTATTAATCCAAAGGGAATTTTTACATACATGAAGGTTCCCCATGGAGTAGTAAAAGATGTGTTGTGTTGATATTTGGATGTACCAGCACTTGATTGTATCCTGAAAAACCATCTAGGAAAGAGATTCTTTTGGAGCCCACTACCTTTTGTAATATGTGGTCCATCTTTGGTAAGGGATAGTTTTCCTTAAGAGATGCCTTGTTTAGATTGTAGAGCCTGATCTCACTTGTCTTCTTTCTTACTGGTACAAGATTGGAAACCAATTTGGAGTATCTGATTGGGATTATTATCTTGGCATCATACATCTTCTTGATCTCCTTCTCAACCAGAGGCATTTGGATAGGATTTATCCTACGTAGTTTCTATTTGAAAGGCTTCTGGTTCTCCTTGAGTGGAATTTTTTGCTGGATAATATCAGTATCATAAGCTTTCAGGTCTTCATAACTCCAACCAAACACATCAATGAAATCTTTGAACAAAGCGATGTATTTCTATTTTATGGATGCTGGCAGTGTTTTTGATAACTTTACCACCTTGGGCTCCTACTCACTACCCAAATTACATTCTTCGATACTTGCTTTTGTAGATTCCATTTTTGGTTTCTTAGCCACATCATCGAAATCAAATAGTTCCTCCAGAGGAACAAGCCCTCTAGGCAGGGTGTTGTCCCTGAATTCCAGTACTTCAAATTCTTCTTTTTTGGATCTTTATGCACCTCTTTCCTATGCTTATCTTCATTTGCTGAAAAATTAACATCATAATGGTGAGGGGGTTCCTCCCTACACATTTTCTCTCTAGTTGAATAGTCTTCTTCATAGTCTCGGTCCAAATTGGAATCTTCAAACTCACCCTTAGATTGCAGGAAATTCTTAATCTGTTTTTCATCTTCAAAGACTTGCAAATATCTCACGTTGTCAGGAACTGTTGGATGGTGCTTAACCTGCACTGTATATTTTTGTTGGGATGAGGTAACTGACAAGTGGTGGCTGAAAATGCTAACCCATTTTCCAGGATGTTCTGATTCCTCGGAACTGCAGCAAGTTCATATTCTTCAAATGTTTTCAAGATGTCAAGGGCAACATTCCTATATGCTCTCAATCTGGGGTATTTGGCTGAATACTCTCCCATGATTTTTTAATGACCAGCTCAGAATCCCCATGAACAGAGATTCTCCCTTCAGCAGTTGTAAACCCAAAAGGATTTCCTCATATTCTGTTATATTGTTGGTACACTGAAAGTTTAGCTTGTAAGAATGCCCTTCTGCATAGTTATTTTCAGTATTGCATCCCCACACCCCTAATCCTGAGCCAGCTTTGCACAAGAAAAATCAAAACTCATGTTCCAAAAAGGTTCATTTTCATACTTTTGTTGCACAATTTCCATTTGTTCTGACTGTTCTTTCTTATGGTCTTCTTCTTCTCCAACTACTTGTTCATTAATATTTACATCATTATAAATAATAAATGAATCAAGGTCTGAGTGGACAGAGTGTAGGGGGTAGTTATGAAGCTCTTTCTGACTTCTCACTATGTATTTCATTAGAGTCTCCTTATACAATACCATTTGTTGGCCAAAAACTGGTATGGGAGCATAATTCATATCCATTTGGAGGGTTCCTGAAATCTTGGATCCCCATGTACTGATAAAAGCATACCATATTTGGGATGGATTTCAACCACCACTATGTCCATCAATAGACTCTTGGCCGGTATCTGGACTAATGTAATATAGATATCTTTGATGAGGCCTATACATTTAACTTTGCTGGAGTCAAATAAGTACAGTTCTCTGTAGGGTCTAGTTATCTCTAGGCTAAGTTTCTCCATAACTGCCTTTGGAATGATGTTATGAGCTGCACCTGAGTCTATCATGGCATTATGGAGGATTTTATCATGAACATTCAAACTGAGATAAAATGGGTGAATACCTCCCTCCCAAAATTTACCTTCTACTTCTGGCCCAAACAAAATTTCAGGTTTGTCATAATTTAGATTGACAGTATCACTATTTAGATTTGAGGCCTATACACTTTCAGGACTTGGGACCTATATACATCCTGGTTCACTAATTCATTGAGAGGGACAAAAATTTTTATTTTGAAAATTTAATTCTCAATGTTGAATGGTGTCTGCATTTTTGGTAGATTTAAGTCATTCTTCTCAAGCACTATTTTAGTAGCAACTTCAACTTATTGACTTGTCCTAGGTATATTAACTGGAACAATTTTTCTAGGGCTAACTATTGGTCCACTAGTGATGCCTTCTAAATCATTATTTCCAACTGTTTTAGTAATTTTCTTTGGACTCTCTGTTGTTTTCTTAGGATCTGCTTTAGGGGCCTTTGTAGCAAAGTTTTCAGAATTCTTTCTCTTGGGAATATCCAAATTTTTCTTTCTTCAGAGGTTATATTGTTTATGAACCTCCATGATGGCATTCTCAAATCCTTGTTTATAATATTCAGACTCTTTAAATTCTACTTTAGTGTTTGGTCTCAACCTAGTCTCCTAAATTGAGTTCATTTAATTGTCAACCAGGGTTGGTAAACTGCTGAAGTGAAGTGCACCGTATGTGCCTAGGTGTTTTGTCTCTTAATGCATTGTGTTTAGTGTTTTATGATGTTTTTGGTCTTTTGGTAGTTTTATGTTCACAAGGAAAATGACTAGAAAGCTAGTGAAAAAGAAGCTAATGGTTAAAACAGAGTGAAGCCTAATTGGTTGATGACAAGTGGCAAATGAAAAGGCAACTACTGAAACAAAATCAAATCTAAACTATGACTAAACAGAAACAAAGTTTGATAATGAATTTTAAGCAAATGATTCAAAACATAAACTCAACTTGTCCAATTCTTTCATCAAAGGTATTTTGAAAGAGATTTTGAGAAATGGTCGGCTAAGTATGCAAATTCTCTTAAACAAATAATCAACTAGCTTATAATGATGCAACATTTTATCCATGATTAGAGATTTGTTGAAGCATATTTGGAGAAAAACATTGATACCATCATAAGGTCTCTACTCTAAGACTAGTTCCTAACTCTATTCTGCAACTTAGTTAATCATCATTAAACCTCGCCCAAGAGTTATAGATTTCTTTTTAAAGTAGTCTTTTGAGGAAAGGCTCTGTTTATGAAGCAGTAAAGAAGTTGAAAAAGTACCTCAGGCCTTGAAATGATACTGTCTTCTGTTCTTATGTTTATGAATCAATTATAGATTTGGAACAAGAAGAAGTTTCTAAATAATGAAGGCTGTTTTGTTAAGTCTAACAACTGAAATAATCTAATATGCAGTGGATGACAACTAAATGTGGAGTGCAAATGCAATGAGTTAAGCTAAAACTGAACTTAAAATGTCACTAGTCTAAAACAGTGCGGAACTAACAAGTCATTATCAAACTCAAAACAAAATAACAGAGCATGAGTTAAATGCAATTAGACTCTGGAGTATCCTAACTAAGCTATCATGCATTA
Source organism: Pinus albicaulis (assembly GCA_034641835.2). Taxonomy (NCBI): domain Eukaryota; kingdom Viridiplantae; phylum Streptophyta; class Pinopsida; order Pinales; family Pinaceae; genus Pinus; species Pinus albicaulis. The sequence continues at coordinate 493,947,154 of CM076576.1, forward strand.
TTCTATGGAATTATACAGTCTGTTTTGTCCATCATGATTGGTATTTTGGAAGAGTTTCTTAGAACAATTCTAACTATACAATTCAGTGCAAATGCAAACATAAAGACTGAAAGAAATTAAAAAAAACTAAGATATCATAGCTATCTCCTACCCATCATTACGATATTTTGGAAGAGCGTTTTAAGAGCAAGAACAGCTATGGTACTTAGTGTAAACACACAACTGAAACGTTCAGGATCATAGTCATGCTTGAGGCATCATAAGGATTTTTTGGAAGAGTTTCTTCTTTTGGAAGAGTGCTTAGCATAAGTATAACTGTGATGGTGAACAAAAGAGATTACAATTAAATCCTACAACACTATAGCCATTTCCCATTCATTATCATGATCTTTTGGAAGAGCTTCTTCTTTTGGAAGAGTTTTTAGAATGAGTATAACTATAGTGGCTAATGAAAACAACTACGAATTCAAACTTCAAAAACGTAAAGGCAACTAAGATACTTATCTAAATTACGCAAGTAAAACCATGCAGGAGGGAGGGGCCCTCTACCACCAGACGGAATCTAACTCCAAATCAAATCAATTCTTTCAAAACAATACTTTCTTCTTCATTCAAGGAGAAATAACTTGAACAAAGCAATCTGCGTCTTTAGAAATGTAGCACAGAATCTAAGAAAAATCTAGAACAAAATCTAGCCTAGCTCTCGGTTTCCCAAGTGTTTTTATAACAAATTTACATAACAAGACTTGCAAAAATTCCAGGATCATTGTCTTTCCTTATCGAAATCACATTAGGACTCTTGAAGTGGCTGCATAAAAAGGAAAAGGACATCTGGACTAAGACAGACCTATTAGAAGTCTGTCTTCTTAAATGTGTTCCCACGTACCAAAACCATATCCAGAATTCGGTTTTTCCTTCATGGTGAGCAACGAACAATGTAGACATGACGTGGAATATACCCATATGTGGTTTTTCTTGAGAGGCCACCTGGAACATACCCAAACGTGAAGACAGCTGCAAAATTTCCGGTTAGCTACGGAATGTCTGCATTCTGCAGCTAGTTCCGGTCAAAATGCATTACAATGACAAAAATCAGAAAACTTAGCAAGTCAGTCATGTTAATCATTCTAAAAGTAATTTTAACTAAATTCATTGATCAATTGGGTCTGGGATAACAATGGACAAAGGAAAATGAGGTAAAGTAAGATGAAAGAAAGCACAATCTTGAGGCTCAACATTTAGTTTGATTCGAAGAAAATAAATCATGTTCTTCTTCGATGAGGAAAACAATATCTTCATTATTAATTCCCATCAAATTAATTTGACTTTCTTCTAGTTCCTCAACCACCCCCTCATCTTCATCAACATAATTTTCTTGGAATGGAGGCATAATTTGCTGGTCAAGTCCTCTCTATTCTCTCTGTCTTATTTAAGTTGGGTTTCTTCTAAATTTTTGTTTTCTATTTTGAGGAGTTGGTTTATTTTCCTTGGGGACAACTCTCTCATTCAAGTTGATCCTCTCCATCATTCTCTCCATGGTTCTCACCAGGATATCAATCTTAGCATCGGATGTGGAGGCTGCAAGCTCTTCCCTAATAGTAACTCTCTTCTCACTTCTCATGCTAGCCCTTTTTGCAATCATGTTTTCTTCCACACTTATTTCACCTCTCTGCATGTCTTCCAATGTAGCAAGATATTTTTTTCTCAGCTGATAAGCCATCACTGGGCAAAAACCATCTAAAAATTTCATTAGGGCTAAGCCTTGTGTGGGTTTCATGTGAGGAGGAAGGGAATTTTATATACTATTGAATCTAGTGCAGTAATATTTGACACTCTCTCCAACATTTCTCTTGATGTTTTCATATTTTGAAAATATGTTTTCTTAACTTCCCATTTATTGATGAACAACTGGTGAAGGGCAAGGAGGTCATGGACACTGTTAGGGGTCAAGCCTTTGAACCATTTTTTTACTTCTCCCACTAAAATTTGAGCAAACATTCTCATTTGGATAGTTTCATCCTCTATCTCTTGGTAGTCAAAAGAGTCATTCATTTTCTCCACATGGTGTTGAGCAGTTTTAGGACTAGTTTCATAAAAATGTGGGATTTTGGATTGATAATCATGTGGCATAGGCACCATAGGTTTTGGTAGCACTAATGGAGCATACCAGGCTGCCATGATTTTTGGTGGGGGAACCCAAGGAGGGTTGATAAGATGAGGGTTTACCAAGGGAAGTGGAGGGTTAAATGGAGGAAGGTGGACAGTGGGTGTATGAGTGGAGGTTTGGGCACCCTGGTGAGAAAGTTTCAAGGTGAGGGTAGGAGATGCAGATACACTTGGGAAATTTGACTAAGGATGAGTAGACTTGGAAATAACAGACGAAGTTGCTATAGTCAGAGCAGATAATTCTACATACTGTTGAAGATAAGCATCATCAATAGTTGAGGCGAGCTCTGTTACTAGACCTTGAAGGGAGTGAAAGTGTCGGAGAATCTGAAAGTCAGTTTGAATGGAGGTAGAGGCTTCCCCAATAGGACTTTGTTGTAAGATGGATGGATCAAAAAATCCCTAGGCTATCCAATTTATAGATTTGGTCCTGAACAAGCTTTGCTCAAAGTGCAAGTCGAACTGGATATCCTGCAAGGTTGCAAGGTTTTCAGGGAGGGAAATTACTTTGTGAAGAGGCCTACTAAAGGTTGGATTCATAGATCTGGGAGTTCTGATTAGGATTTTCTCTGGATTTTCAACTATAGCAGGGGGATTTGGGTCAGGATGGTATTTGGTAAAGATTCTTCTGGAAGCCAGAATTCAGACCCAAGGTACAGAAACCAATCTGTAGCAATTACTTAAAACACACAGTATTTCGACTAGGGTTTGTTAGGTCCCTATATTACTAGTGTAGTCCCTTACTATGTTAGTGTAGCCCCCCTTATTGTTATTTTTGTACCCCTGTAACCCCCACATTGTTATTATTGTGCCCTTACATTATTATTGTTAGGTCAGCTAGGATTACATTGTGGCCCAACTAGGATTACATTGTGGCCCCATGGACTCCTATATATAGAAAGGAGGTTTTTTCATTTGTATCATTCAATAATTGTTCATTTATGTAATGTATTGGAGGTTTCCCCCTCGAAGTCACTATTTCTAAGGCGTTTATCTCTCTTTTCTTCTATTTTTGGAGTTGGTTTCATAACATTTGGTATCAGAACTTTGGATTATAGGGTTTCACTGCTCCAAACAGGTCATTGTGGAATTTTCACTATAATTTTTTTTTTACGAAGCTTCAGAAGCTGAAATTTCTAGAGTGCGAAGCAGAAATCTTGAAGAACATCATCGCAAAATTTCAGAGCTTGGTTCACAATATTTTCGGAGATATGATCTGTGGAAGTTAGGGCTTTTTCAGGCTTCCGAATTTCATCTCAAAGAGGTGATCGTGGGAAAATCTTCACAACCCTCTCTCTGCGCATTGGATTGTTGGAAATATGATGTAGAGTGTTGTCCTTGATGGCAACCCACTTGATGAAGATGATGGCAACCTACTTGATGAAGTTGTCCTTGATTCTTGATGAGTTTATTAATAATGTAAATCTGATGTTCTACAAGTAGCTCAGAAGGACCAGAGAAAGCAATCTTCAGTGTGTGCCAGAAAAATGACGAAAAGTGTATGTTACAAGGCATACGCGGATTTATTAAGGATAAGTTGCGTATGCACGCGGAAAAATACGTGCCAAGTCGCGTATGATAAATTGCGCTCTAAATGTGTAAAACCAGGAGTTACTACCATGGTATTGACCCATTGTATTGAGCGCTGGATTGTCTATGTGATCCCGTCCAGGAATACCATCGAAAGTAATGTGGTTTTGGCTCATGGTATTGACAAGGGCTAAAATCTATATAAGGAGAAGAGAATCATTGTGCAAGAGTGTGGAAGAGGTCTGGGTTTTAATGAATTCTTCTCTTTGAAGTATATCTGTATGGAATGGGTAACAGTTGAATGATAGATCTGAGTTCACAATGCACCAGTGAAGAAAATGATGAAGAGGGATCTCTAGATCTGAAATTTATTTGTATCTTCTAGATCTGTTTATGGAATGTTTAGATCAGAGATGAGGCGAACATGTTTCTGAAGTGAAGGGTAAAATCTGAGCTATGCATTTGTTCTGAAGAATTGTACTGAACTAAAATGTCTGAAGATCTATACGCAAGTTTGTAACAGAGTAAGCGCGTATATACGTGGATTGGATTAAGAGAAAGTGCGTATGGGTTGTGAAATTAGTTCAATAATATGTGCAGATGAATACGTGGGTTTATATACATGAAAGCGCGTATATACGCCGGATCAGTGAAAGGAAAGCGCATATGAAAACTTGGGTTTGCTGAAGTATGTGGTATGAAATGTCTAATCTGTTCTGATGTATTACTGCTATCTGTCTATGATGTATTCATACAGATCTGGGTTTTCTGAATATTGATTATGCTGCTGACTATGTTGAGAAAATATCAAGTTGTTGATTGATTGCTTGATGACTCATTGAATGAATTGATAAGGGTATAAGTTTTAGTTTGTTGTATGATTGAGCTTAAATATGTGGAGTGGGTCCAGTCTGAAAATATGATGAAAAGTGGCCTGCAAGTTGTGTTCTAAAGGAAGCTATTGGATCCAGTGTGAAAATTGATGAAACGTGGTCCATGGTGGTGCTGAGGGTTGTAGCCTTAAGTCAGGGGGTTGTAGCTCCCTTCCAGGAGAGGCTGTTAAATGAGAGCAGGGGGTCATAGCTCCCTTCGAGGAGAGGCTGGTAAACGATAGAAGGATGTAGCCTTCTGCAGGTGGGTGCCTGCGTGTTGGTATGAGTCTGCGCTAGTACATGGTTGTAACATGTTTTCTTTATATAATAAATATTGAAGACTGAGACGACGAAAGCGGTGGTTTTCTCCCGACTTGGGTTTCCACCTTAAATCCTGGTGTTCTTGTGTGATGCTTATGGGTGATGGTTTATTCTGTTATTACTGCACATGCTTACTATTACCTAATCATCAGAAGAATGAATTTTGCATAGATCTAAGTAAAGAATTAATGGCATAATAAGATCTCTATATATGCACGAGTTTTATGAAGGATATCCGCTTGTATACGTTAGTTGGCTTCAGAAAAGTAGCGTATGGGTTTTAGAGAAAGAAAAAGTAAAAAGTTTTAAGTCTGCACTAAATACTGATTCACCCCCCCTCTCAGTATTTTTCCCAACAATTGGTATCAGAGCAGGTCCTTCTGCAGAAGCTTGATCGCTTGAAGGAGATCCGTCGCAATGGGAAGTCATGAAGGGGTAATGTCTATAAGGCCACCTCTATTCAATGGAAGTAATCTGATATTCTGGAAGATACGAACAAAATCATATCTACAAAGTCTTGGTGCAGAAGTATGGGCAATCGTGGAAGAAGGTTATCAGTATCTGGGAATTATTCCTACTGGTGCAGCAGAAAGGAAGAAATATGAAATCAATGCCAAAGAAGTCAATGTTTTATTAGGAAGCATGTCTGAACCAGAATTTTCCAAAGTGATGCAGCTGAATTCAGCAAAAGAAATATGGGACAAAATCATTCTGAGCTATGAAGGAGATACAAAGGTAAAAAGTGCAAAACTCCAAACTCTCAGAATTGAATATGAAAATTTAAGGATGCATAGTGATGAGAGTATTGCCAGTTTCTTTTTATGTCTAGATGATATTGTAAATTGTATGAGAAGTTTGGGTGAAACCATAACCGATACTACTCTGGTGGAAAAAGTCTTAAGATCTTTGACTTCAAAATTTGAGTCAAAAGTATCAGCTATTGAAGAAAGGAAAGATCTGCAAACTCTTACTATTGTTCAACTACATGGTATTCTGACTGCTCATGAAATGAGACAAGGAGGTCCCCCTCAAATCAAAGATGTTGCTTTTAAGGTGTGTGCAAAAGGAAAAGAAAAGGAATTTGTCGAGGAATCAAGTTATATATCAGAAGAAGAAGAAGCAAATTTTGTAAGGAGACTCCAACCAGGTACTGGAAGATTCAAAGGTAAGCTACCCTTCAAGTGTTTTACTTGTGGGAGAGTTGGTCATTATGCTGCTAAATGTCCTTATGAAGAAAATCATGAAAAAGGGAAACAATTTGAAAAGAGAAAGAGTTATTATACAAATGAAGAGAATGATGAGGATGAAGAAGATTCTAACCAAGATCTACAAGTGCTCATGGCAAAGAAGCAAAAGAAGAAGGCTACTCAAGGAAAGGAGATACCTCAGAAAACATGTGCAGCAGAAAATGGAGAAGATGAAACAGGTATTGATTGTTGTTCTTGTGATTCACTTTCTTGTGCATGCAATGGTGAAGATAGTGAAAGTAATAGTATAAGTCTAGAAGCAAATCTCAAGATCAATGATGAAAGCAATGATTGGAATCAATTTCATAAGAGAGAATCTATCTACAAAGATATGATCTCTAGAATGAATGAACAGAAAGAAATACTGAATGGACAGATATACAAGTATCAAAAGTTGTATGTTTATGCAACCAATCAAAGTGAAAGACTTGAAGCAGAAATCATCTCTCTCAAAGAAGATCTGGAAAAATCAAATAAGAAGAATGAAGAACTGCTACAAACATGTGAAGAACAAGAAAATTGGTTGAAGGAAGAAATTTTAAAATTGAATGATCAAGTAGAAGAAGGAAAAAGGGTCGAAGAAAGCATGAAGAAGCAATGCCAAAAATTGAAGGTTGAGTTAAATATTCTCAAAGGTAAATTAGAAGAAAAGGACAACTCTTGAGGTTTCAAGATAGTATTAAGATTCTGGATAGTCTTCTTAGTAATCAAAGATCTCATGCTATTAAACTTGGTCTTGGTTTTCATGAAATTGTTAAAGGAGAATCTAGTTCACAAGGAAGTGCTAAAGATTCAAAGGATATCATTGCAAAACCTGAAGTGTTGGAAGAAACAAATGGTCAACCGACAATCAGGAACTCTCAAAAGGAATCGTTCCCTCCTTTGATCAATAATGTTGAATGTTTTAAATGTCATAATTATGGGCATGTTGCAGCCAATTGCAGAAGCAGAATGTTTCAGTCACATGCAAACAGATTCTACAAAGAAAGGTACTCTGGTTTCTTCAAGGGATATTGTTTTTCGTGTAACAAGTATGGTCATAAAGCAACTGATTGCAATAGAAGATAGAACAACACATTATGATCCTTATGCTTACTTTTCTAGTCACACAAGATGTTATGCTTGTAACAAGTATGGACATGTAGAAAAAGAATGCAGGATGAATAGATCTGAAAAATTGGAGAATTTTCAGCACACTAAAAGAAACTTCAAGCAAAGCTGGAAAAAGAAGGAGGAGCGGTCAGAAACGTAGGGAATATTGACCCTACTGCAGTCATCCGCTTCTAAAGATTACTTCTCATAATGACTGCAGGAATGATGTGAGATACATTATAGAGATTAGTAATGTATCATCACAGGGGGAGCAATGTATGATGATTCTCATGGTTGATTTATGTTTATTTCTGATAGTGCATCTGATGTGAAGAAGACAGGTATAGGTGGTACAAATTCAGGGGGAGAAGAAGGAGTGTGAAATTTTCAATATTTCACTTTCCATACGCGGGTTTAATGAATTAAAGTTGTGTATACACGCGAGTTCCAATGGACACAGACGCGTATGCATTTATGATAAGAAAATTAGTATGACAGCTCAAGAACAGGAGCACAGGTTCAGGGGGAGCATCAGTATGACTATTAATGATTGCATTATTGACATTATATCTGCTTATGTCTCAGTTCTAAATGAAGATGACATGATACATGATTTATTATGATGAGTTTATGGATGAGCCCTGTTTGCTTTTTGCTGAAGAGTATTCCTTGCTTTCACACATGGATGTGATGGAAGTCTTATGATTCAGAGATATAGACAGATCATGCAGAGACTGTTGCTGATGACTTGTTGTTGAAAGTATTCAGGTTGCACAAACTAAGGAGGAGCCTTGGTCATATGGAAAGGATGCGTGGATGCACAGTTTCAGGGGGAGCATTAGCCTTGCTGAGCATAATGCATTGTTGGCATTATGATGATTCTGAAATATGATCTTTCTTGAGGTCTTTTTGGTAGTGGTCATAAAAAGTCATATTTGTAATTTGATGAAAAGGTCATGATGAGACCTATGATGTAAAATTGTAATATTCAGTCATATAAGGACTTGTTCAAATTTGTAAACCCACTTGGTTGGGTAGCTGAGTCAAAATGTGTAAACCCACTTGGTTGGGTAGTTGAGTCAAAATGTGTAAACCCTCTTGGTTGGGTACTTGAGTCTCATATGTAAATCCACTTGGTTGGATCTTTGATGTAAGTATGAGTCCTTGGTGATAGGAAGGTCATAGAGTCATGTACTTCATTGAAAAATATGTTTGAATATTCAGCATGAACTCAGGGGGAGCATGGTAACTTCAGTGCACATCAGCTCTATAGTGCTCTTCTTTCTACATGAGGAGAAAACAACCTTGTGTTGGTTTTGATCCGCCCTTTGCCCTTGATGTCAAAGGGGGAGAGTGACATGGTGTTTGAATAGGGGAGAATATCATTATGCTTAATGTATCTATCTGTTGTGGTGATCAAACACCGTCGTGGTTGCCATCAAGTCCAAAGGGGGAGATTGTTGGCAATATGATGCAGAGTGTTGTCCTTGATGGCAACCCACTTGATGAAGATGATGGAAACCTACTTGATAAAGTTGTCCTCGATGCTTGATGAGTTTATTAATAATGTAAATCTGATGTTCTGCAAGTAGCTCATAAGGACCAAAGAAATCAATCTTCAGTGTGTGCCAGAACAATGATGAAAAGTGTATGTTACAAGGCATACGCGGGTTTGTTAAGGATAAGGTGCGTATGCATGCGGAAAAGTACGTGCCAAGTCACGTATGATCAATTGTGCTCTAAATGTGTAAAACTAGGAGTTACTACCATGGTATTGACCCATTGTATTGAGCGCTGGATTGTCTATGTGATCTCGTCCAGGAATACCATCAGAAGTAATGTGGTTTTGGCTCATGGTATTGACAAAGGCTAAAATCTATATAAGGAGAAGAGAATCATTGTGCAAGAGTGTGGAAGAGGTCTGGGTTTTAATGAATTCTTCTCTCTGAAGTATATATGTATGGAATGGGTAACAGTTGAATGATAGATCTGATTTCATAATGCACCAGTGAAGAAAATGATGAATAGGGATCTCTAGATCTGAAATGTATTTGTATCTTCTAGATCTGTTTATGGAATGTTTAGATCAGAGATGAGGCGAACATGTTTCTGAACTGAAGGGTAAAATATGAGCTATGCATCTGTTCTGAATAATTGTGCTAACCTAAAATGTCTGAAGATATATACGCAAGTTTGTAACAGAGTAAGCGCGTATATACACGGATTGGATTAAGAGAAAGCGTGTATGGGTTGTGAAATTAGTTCTGTAATATGTGCAGATGAATACGCGGGTTTATATACATGAAAGCGCGTATATATGTCGGATCAGTGAAAGGAAAGCGCGTATGAGAACTTGGGTTTGCTGAAGTATGTGGTATGAAATGCCTGATCTATTCTGCTGTATTACTGTTATCTGTCTATGATGTATTCATATAGATCTGGGTTTTCTGAATATTGATTATGTTGCTGACTATGTTGAGAAAATATCAAGTTTTTGATTGATTGGTTGATGATTCATTGAATGAATTGATAATGGTATAAGTTTTAGTTTGATGTATGATTGAGCTTAAATATGTGGAGTGGGTCCAGTCTGAAAATATGATGAAAAGTGGCCTGCAAGTTGTGTTCTAAAGGAAGCTATTGGATCCAGTGTGAAAATTGATGAAACGTGGTCCATGGTGGTGCTGAGGGTTGTAGCCTTCAGTCAGGGGGTTGTAGCTCCCTTCTAGGAGAGGCTGTTAAACGAGAGCAGGGGGTCGTAGCTCCCTTCCAGGAGAGGCTGGTAAATGAGAGAAGGTTGTAGCCTTCTGCAGGTGGGTGCCTGCGTGATGGTATGACTCTGCGCCAGTACATGGTTGTAACATGTTTTCTTTATATAATAAATATTGAATACTGAGATGATGGCAGCAGTGGTTTTCTCCCGACTTGGGTTTCCACCTTAAATGTTGGTGTTCTTGTGTGATGCTTATGTGTGATGGTTTATTCTGTTATTACTGCACATGCTTACTGTTATCTAATCATCAGAAGAATGAATGTTGCATAGATCTAAGTAAAGAATTAATGGCATAATAAGATATTTGTATATACACGATTTTTATGAAGGATATCCGCATGTATACGCTAGTTGGCTTCAGAAAAGTAGCGTATGGGTTTTAGAGAAAGAAAAAGTAAAATATTTTAAGTCTGCACTAAATACTGATTCACCCTCCCTCTCAGTATTTTTCCCAACAATTGGTATCAGAGCAGGTCCTTCTGCAGAAGCTGGATCGCTTGAAGGAGATCCGTCGCAATGGGAAGTCATGAAGGGGTAATGTCTATAAGGCCACCTCTATTCAATGGAAATAATATGTTATTCTGGAAGATATGAACAAAAGCATATCTGCAAAGTCATGGTGCAGAAGTATGGGCAATCGTGGAAGGAGGTTATCAGTATCCGGCAAGTATTCCTACTGATGGAGCAGAAAGGAAGAAATATGAAATCAATGCCAAAGTCGTCAATGTCTTATTAGGAAGCATGTCTGAACCAGAATTTTCTAAAGTAATGCAGCTAAATTCAGCAAAAGAAATATGGGACAAAATCATTCTGAGCTATGAAGGAGATACAAAGGTAGAAAGTGCAAAACTCCAAACTCTCATAATTGAATATGAAAATTTAAGGATGCATAGTGATGAGAGTGTTGCCAGTTTCTTCTTATGTCTAGATGATATTGTAAATCGAATGAGAAATTTGGGTGAAACCATAACCGATGCTACTCTGGTGGAAAAGGTCTTAAGATCTTTGACTTCAAAATTTGAGTCAAAAGTGTCAGCTATTGAAGAAACACAAGATCTGCAAACTCTTACTATTGTTCAACTACATGGTATTTTGACTGCTTATGAAATGAGACAAGGAGGTCCCTCTCAAATCAAAGAAGTTGTTTTTAAGGCGTGTGCAAAAGGAAAAGAAAATGATGTTGTTAAGGAATCAAGTTATATATCAGAAGAAGAAGAAGCAAATTTTGTAAGGAGACTCCAACCAGGTACTAGAAGATTCAAAGGTAAGCTATCCTTCAAGTGTTTTACTTGTGCGAGAGATGGTCATTATGCTGCTAAATGTCCTTATAGAGAAAAACATGGTAAAGGGAAACAATTTGAAAAGAGGAAGAGTTATTATGCAAATGAAGAGAATGATGAAGTGTCCAGTGAAGATGAAGAAGATTCTGACCATGATCTGAAAGTACTCATGGCAAAGAAGCAAAAGAAGAAGGCTACTCGAAGAATGGAGAGAGAAAACATGTGAAGCAGAAAATGAAGAAGATGAAAAAGGTACTAATCTTTGTGATTCACTTCCTTATGCAAGCAATGGTGAAGATAGTGAAAGTAATAGTATGGTCCTAGAAGCAAATCTCAAGATTAATGATGAAGATCAATTTAAAAAGAAGGAATCTATCTACAAAGATATGATCTCTAGAATGAATGGTTAGATATAAATGTATCAAAGACGGATAGAAATGTATCAAAGACAGGAGGATAAAGTAACCAATCAAAGTGAAAGACTTGAAGCAGAAATCATCTCCCTCAAAGAAGATCTGGAAAAATCAAATAAGAAGAATGAAGAACTTCTACAAAAATTTGAAGAACAAGAAAAAGGGTTGAAAGAAGAGATTCTAAAATTGAATGATCAAGTAGAAGAAGGAATAAGGATTGAAGAAAGTATGAAGAATCAATGCCAAAGATTAGAGGTTGAGGTAAACATTCTCAAAGGTAAATTAGAAGAAAAGGATAAACTCTTGAGGTTTGAAGATAGTACTGGATGCGAAATATTCTTAGTAATCAGATCGGATTGCTATTAAACTTGGTCTTGGTTTTCATGAAGCTGTTAAAGGAGAATCAGTTTGAAGTACTAAAGACTTCGAAGGATGTCAATGCAAACACGAAGAGTTGAAAGAAACTAGAAGTCAACTTGAAACAATCATGAACACTTAAAGGAAATCATTCAATAATGTTGAATGCTTTAAATGTCATAATTATGGGCATGTTGCAGCCAATTGCAGAAGCAAATCATTTCAGTCACATACAAACAAATTCTACATAGAAAGGTACTCTGGTTTCTTTAAGGGATATTTTTTTTCATGCAACAAGTTTGGTCATAAAGCAGCTGATTGCAATAAAAGAAAGAATAGAAGAACACCGTATGATCCTTATGCTTACTTTTCTGGTCACATAAGATGTTATGCTTGTAACAAGTATGGACATGTGGAAAAAGAATGCAGGATGAACAAATCTGAGAAATTGAACAATTTCCAGCACACGATAAGAAAGTTCAAGCAAAGCTGGAAAAAGAAGGAGGACCGGTCAGAAACGCAGGGAATATTGACCCTACTGCATTCATCCGCTTCTAAAGCTTACTTATCATAATGACTGCAGGAATGATGTGAGATACATTATAGAGATTAGTAATGTATCATCACAGGGGGAGCAATGTATGATGATTCTCATGGTTGCTTTGGTAATTCTGGTTATGTTTATTTTTGTGGTGCAAACATTTGTGAAGAAGGCAGATGCAGGTGGTACAAATTCGGGGGAGAAGAAGGGTGTGAGGGGGTATTCACTTTCCATACGTGGGTTTAATGAAGTAAATTCATGTATACGCGAGTTCAGTGGTTCTGAGACGCGTATGAATTTATGATAAGAAAATTAGTATAATGACTCAAACGAGAACACGAGTTTAGGGCGCATCAGTCTAACTATTAATGATTGCATTATTATTATATATCTGCTTATGTCTCGGTTCTAAATGATGATGGCATATGATGAGTTTATGGATGAGCCACCATTTTCTTTGAAGAATATTCCTTGCTTTCACATGAATGAGACGGAAGTCTTATGATTGATAGTTAATAGATCTCATGCGAGAGATCATTGCGATGACTGCTTGGATTGAAAGTATTCAGGTTGCACAAGCTAAGGAGGAGCCTTGGTCATATGGAAAGGATGCGTGGATGCACAGTTTCAGGGGGAGCATTAGCCTTGCTGAGCATAATGCATTGTTGGCATTATGATGATTCCGAAATATGATCTTTCTTGAGGTCTTTTTGGTAGTGGTCATAAAAATTCATATTTGTAATTTGATGAAAAGGTCATGATGAGACCTATGATGTAAAATTGTAGTATTCATTCATGTAAGGACTTGTTCAAATTTGTAAACCCACTTGGTTGGGTAGTTGAGTGAAAATGTGTAAATCCACTTGGTTGGGTAGTTGAGTCAAAATGTGTAAACCCTCTTGGTTGGGTACTTGAGTCACATATGGTTGGATCTTTGATGTAAATATGAGTCATAGAGTCATGTAATTCATTGAAAAATATGTTTAGACATTCAACATTTAGCATGAACTCCGGGGGGAGCATGGTAACCCGATTGGCACATCGGATCTACAACGCTCTTCTTTCTGTGAGGAGAAAAACCTTGTATTGGTTTTTTGATCGCCTTGCCCTTGATGTCAAAGGGAGAGAGTGACATGGTGTTTGAATAGGGGGAGAATATCATTATGCTTAATGTATCTATCTGTTGTGATCAAACACCATCGTGGTTGCCATCAAGTCCAAAGGGGGAGATTGTTGGCAATATGATGCAGAGTGTTGTCCTTGATGGCAACCCCCTTGATGAAGATGATGGAAACCTACTTGATGAAGTTGTCCTTGATGCTTGATGAGTTTATTAATAATGTAAATATGATGTTCTACAAGTAGCTCAGAAGGACCAGAGAAAGCAATCTTCAGTGTGTGCCAGAATAATGATGAAAAGTGTATGTTACAAGGCATACACAGGTTTGTTAAGGATAAGGCGCGTATGCACGCAGAAAAGTACGTGCCATCCGCGTATGCTCAATTGTGCTCTAAATGTGTAAAACCAGGAGTTACTACCATGGTATTGATCCATTGTATTTAGCGCTAGATTTTCTATGTGATCCCATCCAGGAATACCATCGGAAGTAATGTGGTTTTGGCTCATGGTATTGGCAAAGGCTAAAATCTATATAAGGAGAAGAGAATCATTGTGCAAGAGTGTGGAAGAGGTCTTGGTTTTAATGAATTCTTCTCTTTGAAGTATATTTGTATGGAAAGGGTAACAGTTGAATGATAGATCTGGGTTCATAATGCACCAGTGAAGAAAATGATGAAGAGGGATCTCTAGATCTTAAATGTATTTGTATCTTCTAGATCTGTTTATGGAATGTTTAGATCAGAGATGAGGCGAACATGTGTCTGAAGTGAAGGGTAAAATATGAGCTATGCATCTATTCTGAAGAATTGTGCTGACCTAAAATGTCTGAAGATCTATACGCAAGTTTGTAACAGAGTAAGCGCATATATACGCGGATTGGATTAAGAGAAAGCGCATATGGGTTGTGAAATTAGTTCTGTAATATGTGCAGATGAATACGTGGGTTTATATACATGAAAGTGTGTATATACGCCGGGTCAGTGAAAGTAAAGCGTGTATGAAAACTTGGGCTTGCTGAAGTATGTGGTATGAAATGTCTGATCTGTTCTGCGGTATTACTGCTATCTGTCTATGATGTGTTCATACAGATCTGGGTTTTCTGAATATTGATTATGCTGCTGACTATGTTGAGAAAAGATCAAGTTGTTGATTGATTGGTTGATGATTCATTGAATGAATTGATAAGGGTATAAGTTTCAGTTTGATTTATGATTGAGCTTAAATATGTGGAGTGGGTCCAGTCTGAAAATATGATGAAAAGTGGCCTGCAAGTTGTGTTCTAAAGGAAGCTATTGGATCCAGTGTGAAAATTGATGAAACGTGGTCCATGGTGGTGCTGAGGGTTGTAGCCTTCAGTCAGGGGGTTTTAGCTCCCTTCCAGGAGAGGCTGGTAAATGAGAGCAGGGCGTCATAGCTCCCTTCTAGGAGAGGCTGGTAAACAAGAGAAGGTTGTAGCCTTCTGCAGGTGGGTGCCTGCGTGCTGGTATGAGTCTGCGCCAGTACATGGTTGTAACATGTTTTATTTATATAATAAATATTGAATACTGAGACGATGGCAGCGGTGGTTTTCTCCCGACTTGGGTTTCCACCTTAAATCCTGGTGTTCTTGTGTGATGCTTATGTGTGATGGCTTATTCTGTTATTACTGCACATGCTTACTGTTATCTAATCATCAGAAGAATGAATGTTGCATAGATCTAAGTAAAGAATTAATGGCATAATAATATCTCTGTATATACACGAGTTTTCTAAAGGATATCCGCGTGTATACGCTAGTTGGCTTCAGAAAAGTAGCGTATTGGTTTTAGAGAAAGAAAAAGTAAAAAGTTTTAAGTCTGCACTAAATACTGATTCACCCGCCCTCTCAGTATTTTTCCCAACAATTGGTATCAGAGCAGGTCCTTCTGCGGAAGCTTGATTGCTTGAAGGAGATCCGTCGCAATGGGAAGTCATGAAGGGGTAATGTCTATAAGGCCACCTCTATTCAATGGAAATAATTTGTTATTCTTTAAGATACGAACAAAAGCATATCTGCAAAGTCTTGGTGCAGAAGTATGGGCAATCGTGGAAGGAGGTTATCAGTATCCAGCAAGTATTCCTACTGATGCAGCAGAAAGGAAGAAGTATGAAGTCAATGCCAAAGCCGTCAATGTCTTATTAGGAAGCATGTCTGAACCAGAATTTTCTAAATTAATGCAGCTAAATTCAGCAAAAGAAATATGGGACAAAATCATTCTGAGCTATGAAGGAGATACAAAGGTAAAAAGTGAAAAACTCCAAACTCTCATAATTGAATATGAAAATTTAAGGATGCATAGTGATGAGAGTGTTGCCAGTTTCTTCTTACGTCTAGATGATATTGTAAATCGAATGAGAAATTTGGGTGAAACCATAACCGATGCTACTCTGGTGGAAAAGGTCTTAAGATCTTTGACTTCAAAATTTGAATCTAAAGTATCAGCTATTGAAGAAAGGCAAGATCTCCAAACTCTTACTATTGTTCAATTACATGGTATCCTGACTGCTTTTGAAATGAGACAAGGGGGTCCCTCTCAAATCAAAGAAGTTGATTTTAAGGCGTGTGCAAAAGGAAAAGAAAAGGATGTTGTCAAGGAATCAAGCCATATATCAGAAGAAGAAGAAGCAAATTTTGTAAGGAGACTCCAACCAGGTACTGGAAGATTCAAAGGTAAGCTTCCCTTCTAGTGTTTTACTTGTGGGAGAGTTGGTCATTATGCTGCTAAATGTCCTTATGAAGAAAGTCACGATAAAAGGAAACAATTTAAAAAGAGAAAGAGTTATTATACAAATGAAGAGAATGATGAGGAAGAAGAAGATTCTAACCAAGATCTACAAGTGCTCATGGCAAAGAAGCAAAAGAAGAAGGCTACTCAAAGAAAGGAGATACCTCAGAAAACATGTGCAGCAGAAAATGGAGAAGATGAAACAGGTATTGATTGTTGTTCTTCACTTTCTTGTGCATGCAATGGTGAAGATAGTGAAAGTAACAGTATAAGTCTAGAAGAAAATCTCAAGATTAATGATGAAAGCAATGATTGGAATCAATTTCATAAGAGAGAATCTATCTACAAAGATATGATCTCTAGAATGAATGATCAGAAAGAAATACTGAATGGACAGATAGACAAGTATCAAAAGTTGTATGTTTCTGCAACCAATCAAAGTGAAAGACTTGAAGTAGAAATCATCTCTCTCAAAGAAGATCTGGAAAAATAAAATAAGAAGAATGAAGAACTGCTACAAACATGTGAAGAACAAGAAAATTGGTTGAAGGAAGAAATTTTTAAATTAAATGATCAAGTAAGAGAAGGAAAAAGGGTCGAAGAAAGCATGAAGAAGAAATGCCGAAAATTGGAGGTTGAGGTAAACATTCTCAAAGGTAAATTAGAAGAAAAGGATAAACTCTTGAGGTTTCAAGATAGTACTAAGATTTTGGACAATATTCTTAGTAATCAAAGATCTCCTGCTATTAAACTTGGTCTTGGTATTCATGAAACTGTTAAAGGAGAATCTAGTTCACAAGGAAGTGCTAAAGACTCAAAGGATGTCAATGCAAAACCTGAAGAGTTGAAAGAAACAAGAAGTCAACCGAAAATCATGAACACTCAAAGGAAATCATTCAATAATGTTGAATGCTTTAAATGTCATAATTATGGGCATATTCTGATAAATTACGAAGCGGTTATTTTGATCGAACAAACATATTCTATCTGAGAGAAGAATTTCTGGTTTCTTTAAAGGATATTGTTTTTCATCTTTGACAAGTTTGGTCATAAAGCGGTGATTGCAATAAGAAAGAATAGAAGAACGTTATGATCACTTATGCTTACTTTTTTGGTCACATAAGATGTTATTCTTGTAACAAGTATGGACATGTGGAAAAAGAATGCAGGATGAACAGATCTGGGAAATTGGACAATTTCCAGCACACGGTAAGAAAGTTCAAGCAAAGCTGGAAAAAGAAGGAGGACCGGTCAGAAACGTAGGGAATATTGACCCTACTGCAGTCATCCGCTTCTAAAGATTACTTCTCATAATGAATGCAGGAATGATGTGAGATACATTATAGAGTTTAGTAATGTATCATCACAGGCGGAGCAATGTATGATGATTCTCATGGTTGATTTGGTAATTCTGGTTATGTTTATTTTTGACAGTGCATCTGTTGTGAAGAAGACAGGTACAGGTGGTACAAATTCAGGGGGAGAAGGAGTGTGAAATTTTTAGTATTTCACTTTCCATATGCGGGTTTAATGAAGTAAAGTTGCGTATACACGCGAGTTCTAGTAGACATAGACGCGTATGCATTTATGATAAGAAAATTAGTATGACAGCTCAAGAACAGGAGCACAGGTTCAGGGGGAGCATCTCTCTAACTATTAATGATTGCATTATTGACATTATATCTGCTTATTTCTCAGTTCTAAATGATGATAACATATGATGAGTTTATGGATGAGCCCTGTTTGCTTTTTGCTGAAGAATATTCCTTGCTTTCACACATGAATGATACGGAAGTCTTATGATTCAGAGATACGGACAGATCATGCAAAGATTGTTGCTGATGACCTGCTGGTTGAAAGTATTCCGGTTGCACAAGCTAAGGAGGAGCCTTGGTCATATGGAAAGGATGTGTGGATGCACAGTTTCAGGGGGAGCATTAGCCTTGCTAAGCATAATGCATTGTTGGCATTATGATGATTCTGAAATATGATCTTTCTTGAGGTCTTTTTGGTAGTGGTCATAAAAAGTCATATTTGTAATTTGATGAAAAGGTCATGATGAGACCTATGATGTAAAATTTTAATATTCAGTCATGTAAGGACTAGTTCAAATTTGTAAACCCACTTGGTTGGGTAGTTGAGTCAAAATGTGTAAACCCACTTGGTTGGGTAGTTGAGTCAAAATGTGTAAACCCTCTTGGTTGGGTACTTGAGTCACATATGGTTGGATATTTGATGTAAGTATGAGTCATAGATTCATGTACTTCATTGAAAAATATGTTTGAACATTCAGCATGAACTCAGGGGGAGCATGGTAACTTCAGTGCACATCAGATCTACAACGCTCTTCTTTCTACATGAGGAGAAAAATCTTGTATTGGTTTTTGATCCGCCCTTTTCCCTTGATGTCAAAGGGGGAGAGTGACATGGTGTTTGAATAGGGGGAGAATATCATTATGCTTAATGTATCTATCTGTTGTGATCGTGATCAAACACCATCATGGTTGCCATCAAGTCCAAAGGGGGAGATTGTTGGCAATATGATGCAGAGTGTTGTCCTTGATGGCAACCCACTTGATGAAGATGATGGAAACCTACTTGATGAAGTTGTCCTTGATGCTTGATGAGTTTATTAATAATGTAAATCTGATGTTCTACAAGTAGCTCAGAAGGACCAGAGAAATCAATCTTCAATGTGTGCCAGAACAATGATGAAAAGTGTATGTTACAAGGCATAAGCGGGTTTGTTAAGGATAAGGCATGTATGCACGTGGAAAAGTACGTGCCAAGTCGCGTATGATCAATTGCGCTCTAAATGTGTAAAACCAGGAGTTACTACCATGGTATTGACCCATTGTATTGAGCGCTGGATTGTCTATGTGATCCCGTCCAGGAATACCATCGGAAGTAATGTGGTTTTGGCTTATGGTATTGACAAAGGCTAAAATCTATATAAGGAGAAGAGAATCATTGTGCAAGAGTGTGGAAGAGGTCTGGGTTTTAATGAATTCTTCTCTTTGAAGTATATCTGTATGGAATGGGTAACAGTTGAATGATAGATCTGATTTCATAATGCACCAGTGAAGAAAATGATGAAGAGAGATCTCTAGATCTGAAATGTATTTGTATCTTCTAGATCTGTTTATGGAATGTTTAGATCAGAGATGAGGCGAACATGTTTCTGAAGTGAAGGGTAAAATCTGAGCTATGCATCTGTTCTGAAGAATTGTGCTGAACTAAAATGTCTTAAGATCTATACGCAAGTTTGTAATAGAGTAAGCGCGTATATACGCGGATTGGATTAAGAGAAAGCGCGTATGGGTTGTGAAATTAGTTCTGTAATATGTGCAGATGAATACGTGGGTTTATATACATGAAAGCGCGTATATACGTCGGATCAGTGAAAGGAAAGCGCGTATGAAAACTTGGGTTTGTTGAAGTATGTGGTATGAAATGTCTGATCTGTTCTGTTGTATTACTGCTATCTGTCTATGATGTATTCATACAGATCTGTGTTTTCTGAATATTGATTATGCTGCTGACTATGTTGAGAAAAGATCAAGTTGTTGATTGATTGGTTGATGATTCATTGAATGAATTGATAAGGGTATAAGTTTCAGTTTGATGTATGATTGAGCTTAAATATGTGGAGTGGGTCCAGTCTGAAAATATGATGAAAAGTGGCCTGCAAGTTGTGTTATAAAGGAAGCTATTGGATCCAGTGTGAAAATTGATGAAACGTGGTCCATGGTGGTTCTGAGGGTTGTAGCCTTCAGTCAGGGGGTTTTAGCTCCCTTCCAGGAGAGGCTGGTAAACGAGAGCAGGGCATCATAGCTCCCTTCCAGGAGAGGATGGTAAATGAGAGAAGGTTGTAGCCTTTTGCAGGTGGGTGCCTGCGTGCTAGTATGAGTCTGCGCCAGTACATGGTTGTAACATGTTTTCTTTATATAATAAATATTGAAGACTGAGACGATGGAAGCGGTGGTTTTCTCCCGACTTGGGTTTCCACCTTAAATGCTGGTGTTCTTGTGTGATGCTTATATGTGATGGTTTATTCTATTGTTACTGCACATGCTTACTGTTGTCTAATCATCAGAAGAATGAATGTTGCATAGATCTAAGTAAAGATTTAATGGCATAATAATATCTCTGTATATATGCGAGTTTTATGAAGGATATCCACGTATATACGCTAGTTGGCTTCAGAAAAGTAGCATATGGGTTTTAGAGAAAGAAAAAGTAAAAAGTTTTAAGTCTGCACTAAATACTGATTCACCCCCCCCTCTCAGTATTTTTCCCAACACAGATTGGAATTATGTAAAAAATGGTCACAAGTACACAAAATATAGTTTCTTTTCTATCAATTTTAGAGCCAAAGGAGGAAACAGTGAAACGTGGCAAGTCGTACAAGTTCACTCTACTGAACTAGTCCATAATTAGGTCATTGTGGGAAATTGGACATAACGTTGTCTTGAAGAATTCAAATCAAGTCAGACTTGTGGCATTTGAAAGAGAATTCAGAGGTATACCTTAGGGCCTAATTTTAGATATTGAAGATCTAAAATCATATAGATAATTCAGTTTCAATATCGAGCTCCTCAAAATCAAGAAAAAAGTGTGTATTTGTTTTTTAAAATTGCATAATGTTTGTTTGAAAAAGAATTTTGAAGTGATTCCAAGGGCATATTGAAGAATTTTTATCAATATTGGGTTCTATAATTCCTCCAAAAAATAATTCCATACCCATTTATCCCTCAAAAATCTATACTCTCACACATGAAGAGGAAGAATTGCAGTATGAGATTAAAATTACGGTACCAAGTGCAACAAATTTCAATCTTACAAAGAGCAACTGAAGATGGCATAGATGGTTTAAAAGAAGAAATGGAGCCTAGTTTCGATGGTTTGAAGGATAAAATAAAATTTAGTATGGATGATAAAGTATTGGAATATCACATCAACCATCAACAACAAGTTCTCCAACTCTCAAAGGATAACCTAACTTTGGTGCAGAATGAAATGAAACAACATGAGTA
This sequence comes from Pinus albicaulis, assembly GCA_034641835.2. Lineage (NCBI taxonomy): Eukaryota > Viridiplantae > Streptophyta > Pinopsida > Pinales > Pinaceae > Pinus > Pinus albicaulis. The sequence goes on from CM076576.1 coordinate 493,968,646, forward strand.
TCAACATCACATCGAAAGAATTTCTGAAGCAGCCGCATAAACAAGAACTCGACAAGTACGATCGATTTTAAAGTATCTCAACAAGTGGAAGAACTTTCCTGTAGAAGATTCCACATGGGAGCATGAGAATTTTATACAGAAGCATCAAGAAATAATCAAGCATTGAGGACAACACTTGTTTGAAGGAGAGGGGCATGTTAGGTCCTTATATTACTAGTGTAGCCCCCCTTATTTTTATTTTTGTACCCCTGTAACCCCCATATTGTTATTATTGTGCCCTTACATTATTATTGTTAGGTCGGCTAGGATTACATTATGGCCCCACTAGGATTACATTGTGGCCCCATGGACTCCTATATATAGAAAGGATGTTCTGTCATTTTTATCATTCAAGAATTGTTCATTTATGTAATGTATTGGAGGTTTCCCCCTCAAAGTGGCTATTTATAAGGCATTGATTTCGCTTTTCTTCTATTTTTGGAGATGGTTTCATAACAGGGTTTCTAGGTTCTGATGAAATATTAAGCTTTTCAATAACTCCCCAATATGGTCGCCATTATGTTAGCCCTTCGTAATTTGCAAGATTGGCAAGAAAAAATGTCAGAGGACCCCATCAAAACGCTTTGGAGTCCAAGACCTAGCCTTCCTAGACTCAAAGAGGGCTCTCTCTATTTTTTATGATTTAACTTGATAATGTTAACTGTTGATATTAAGCTAGTTATAGGAATGAGGGTTATTTGTTTGATTGATTGGGTGGTTGGACCGCAGGGCTACATGGACTATTCCATTGGGCTATGGAGTCAAAGGTTGGAATGGCACTTCAACAATCAAGAGCATCACAAGGCAAGCTAAGTATGCTAAATGGATCTTAAGAGCTGTATGAATTATGAGGTGAAAGAAATAGCATGGTTCAATAGTGACTAAAGGGCAGTTAAGAATCCTTTAATCAAACTTCAGGAGAAAACATTAATGTTGTAAATACAGACAGATTTGAGGTGCTCCAACAACAAATCTTAATCTAAAATTTCTGATTTACAATTAGGTGAACAGATGCACAATAGGGAAAACAACGAAAACATTTAAACAAAGAAGTATCACATCACCATTTTGACATATCTCAAGAATCCTATAAACAGTATTTGATTATTGATGTCTAGCTCCAAAATTACAGTGCTCCAATATAGTAGTTCTTACAATGCAGGGGCTAACAATATCCAACCCTTGATAATGAAAATTCAAGCACTATTTAACTAAAACTAAGTCAATTGCCCTAATTGAATTTGGAAAACTTCATTAATTACAAACTAACTGAATTTAGACAAGTGTGGCCATGCAAGGCCCAAAAAAAGAAAATCTTTTACAAACAGTGCCTGTATGATTAGTTTCTGTAACCCTTCAAGAATCCAAAAATCAGGCAGCACTTCGTGAATCAAAAATTGTCTTGGAGGCGGCTGATATAGTTTCAAAGAGGCAACGATGGGTGGCTCTGACATCTGGTTCTTCTTTTTGGGCTGCTCTGCTAGATCATTAAAGATGATGCGATGCTGGAATTTCTGATCAATTGGTGGTTGTATTGAGGTGTCCACCATGATTTTTCAATCTTGGTACATACATAGCTTTTTCCACTCCTTTTTTCTGGGAATTTTCATGCCTATGACCTGTCAATACACTTCATCCACTTCTGTGTATTTGTTGAATGTGGGCCTAGTGAGGAAAAAATGCTTCAACTCATGTTGGATAAAGATGTCATTCCTCAAGTGGTCCCAGAAAACTTTCCCAGTCATCTTTCCTTTGATTCTGGTGAATTTGGTGGTATCATTAGTTGTTTATTTGATTTCAGTCATATAATCTCCCCTTTGGATCAACTTGTTATTTATTACATACAGTGAGGGAAATATTTTTTCCACCCAAGTTCAATCTTGTTCAGGAATCTGCTAATGGCCAAGTCCAACTCACGACACTTCTCCTCCAACTACCTTACTAAATTCCTCTTAGTGAGGACCTTTCTAACTTCTTATATGGTTGTTGTTCAGTCTTGTACATCTAGCCCTTGAAGCTCATAACTAGTTTTGGAGTTCAAGAATTTTATGATTTTAGGGGCTGTGATTGGCATGTTTCCTAACTCCCGATTTTATTTTTCAATGGCTACTGTGCACTTTTCCACCAACTCTTTCTATTCAAAAATGATGTGGATGGAGTGCCAAATTTCCTCCACTGACTTTATGATACTGCCCCAAATTATCAACTTCATTTGGCCCAAAATGCCACTGTTTGAAAATTCCTTCTCTGCCTTCTCTAATCTTTCAATGTTCTTTTGGGCTATCTCATGGGAAGTTTTAGACTTGGCCTTTTGATCTCTCAGGATTCCAATATGTTCTTCCAACTTCTGGATCTCTTGTGATTGCAGGGTCTTACTTTCCATGGCCTTTGACAGCAGGTCTATCCCACTAGATGTTCCAACAGTTGTGGGACAACTGATGGGATTGTTGAAATGGGGACAACTTCCACTGGGATGAGTGCCACTCGAGCTTCTTATTCTTTCTCCTTCAGCAGCTTCTCCATCTCATTTTTCCATCTGTTTGATTCCCTTTTTCCCACAACTAACTTTAATAGATTTTCCTTTTGTGATTCATCTTCCTCAATGACTTTGGCCAAGGGATCTTATGTCACTGGCATCTTGAGTTATTTCCTAAGGGCTGTTATGTCAGCATTCTTCTTCTTCAAGACATCCTCTACAGCTTGAACATTGGTTGGGTCATGTCCCATCTTCACTATTAACTCCTCTAAAGACTTGATCCTTGAGTCTTTGGCCATGAAAAATATCTTATCCAACTTGATTTGTGACTGAGAGTTGGATAAGGATACCTACATCTTTGACATGCTCATAGCAGTACTTGTCAAGGTGGAGACCACCATATGTCCATTATTCTTGTGTAATTCCATTTTGTCGATTGGATTAATTTCCTTGGCATTAAATTCGAATGATATCTTCTTTTAATATCCTTCTCCTTGGGGTTTTGGGACCAAGGCTTCTAGAAATTCCATTTACATCCTTCTCTTCTCAGTGTCAAAATAAGACAGTAGCCTACTTTGTGAGCTTGCGGTCTGCTTCTAGAATTGATTGTAAGTTTTAGTCTTTAACACCTCATTTCTAAATTTTATTTTCTTGAATGTGTCATAAATTGATTTTTCTTGGTCTTTTATGGTAGGTCTAGAAGTAGATGTTTGCAAGGCCTTCTATTGTAGAGACATTGTGGTTGTAGACGTAGGGGCAGTCATTGTTTGACCACCCACTCGAGATGGCCCAAGGGTGTCTACAATATGAACCATTTTTTGCTTCCCTGATTCTCCTCCTTCATCAATAGCCATATGAACTCAGGCCCTCTTCCTATATCTTATTTTGTATTCTTTACTAGAGGTATCAGTCACCGCAGGTGACTGATCCTCTCTTGGTATTTTTCTCCCTAGCTCTTTCTCTTGCTCTTTCTAATTATTTTATTTTCCTTCTGCATTCTTCCTTTCTTGTGGTTTTAGGGTCTAGACGCCTAAAGTGGAGAACACTTGTTCTTCTTCTTCTTGGAGGGTATTAGTCACCCATTTTATTTGATTGGCATATTGCTCAATTGAAGGCCCGTGTGTGTGAACATAGGGTGTGGACTTGTTTTCCACCCTTTTCTTGGAGATAACCCCTACAGGTTCGTAAGACCAAGTGAAACTATGGCTGAAGCCCGTCTCTTTCAGTATATTTTTTGCCTACTCTCTTGCTGCTCTACTATTAAGGATGAAAGGCCCAATTTGTGTCTTGATCTTGAACTGAGCCTTCTTCTTTGCAGATACAAAGTGGAGCTGGTCTTCATGTATCATTAGCCTTATGTATTCTAGGGAAAAGACCCTCATGGAGAGGAACTTGGCAATTTGTAAGAGGCTAGCTCACTTCCATAGACTCGAATCTCTATGTAATTTTGGTACAAATATCAATCTGTTGTCTTCACTTACTCTGTTAGCTGCATGGTTTTCCTGATTTCTTCATTTCTCCTGGGCTCCATTGCATTGTTGAGTGTGCTAATGGCCTAGTGCACATACAAATCCACAAGATCCTTGTATGTATAATCCTTATGATATTTTAATAGGAGGGTGGTCCATAACATGACAGATTGGGGCTCATCATTTTCATTTACCTTGGTCATCTAAAATTGAAACCTTCTAGACTGTAAATGAAAAAACATATATACTAACACAGAGGAGTATTTGAAAACCCCCTCTATATCAATCTTTAAAAATTGTTCCTAAATGGCGTCTACAAGAAATTGAGCATAGTTGAATAGGATTGTGGGTTTAGCATCTGGGGAAAGAGTTGACAAAAAACCTATGACAGCTTCATCTACCCATTGATCAGTGTGATAACCCAACAAATAATATAAAATAGATATAATGTGCTTGGTCCTAATAGAAAAGGTAGATGAGGTACAAGAAGGGTTCTTTGTAGGCGTTGGGGTATCAGGGGCCATGGAAATTTTCAAAGTTTTGGCTCTGCTGGCAGGGTCAAGCTTATGATAACATTCTTTGAGGGCTTCATACGAGAAAGGGACTACTTGTTCAGCAGTGGGGACCTGCATCATTTGCTGGATGGATTGGGCATTGATGGAAAACATGATTTCCCTTATTGGGGTGACTATGGTCCTCTAATTAATGTCATAACAGCTTGAACACTTCCTGATGAAATCTGGGAAACTATGGGTTTTTGGGAAGATGTAAAGAGGTAACTAAGTCTCCCACGGGCTAATGTCATCGTCTCTTTCGAGAATTTGGTCTTCAAACCAGAACTAGACATCAAATAAATCATAATCCGACTCGGTCTAATGGATTTTGTAGTCTTTTTCTGTTGGAGCCAAGTGATCCAGGTCCACTTGTGGGTAGACCATAGGATTAAAAGGCTGTTGATATAGCTTCTGAGGCATTCTCTTCAATGATTCTTCTTTCACAATCTTGCAATGGAGAAAGGGATGAAAGAGGGGGTAACCGAGAAAAGGAAATGATTATGAATCAACACTAGGGAAGGGAAATGACAACAGGGGATAGTAACTGGGATTGAAAGTCTAAAGGAGCCTCGTAATCTGGTTTCGTAGAGTGTTGACAACTCTTCTTTGAAATTCACATTTTCTCTGGTAATACCTAAAAACTCAATTCCTATGTTATATTGACAATACTGATAGATTAAACTCCGTAGTTATGCCAGAATTAGGTTTTTAAAACAATGATGTGGTGGTGTGGAGGTGACACAGGTCCATTGGATAATGGCCCAACCCTTTATGACGCAATAGTTTTCTTAATGGGAGGGGATGTGATTGAAGCAGACAGTCAGAGCAAACATGGCACAGATAGTATATTCAACAGTAAAAGGGCGCAGTTCTTTGGTGAGTGGTACAAAGGACTTTTTGGAGGGGGTTGTGAGTGGTAAGAAGTATTGGAGAGAGGGGTTCAGAATAGCCCTGGGCATGACATGTAGTCAAACGGGCAGTATAGGATACTGCTCATTTTGGACTCCCCTCCTTTGTTAACTTTCGGCGGATGTGGGGAGGCCGAAAGACATTGTGACCCATACAATGTGACGGTGTCAGAGAGGATGGTGGAGAGTTGCGGGAAGTTTACATAGACTTGACGTAGCGAGGAACAAGTGGGTCTGCCCGGACTTGAAAATTCTTAGATCTTGTTTCTAGAAAACATCACATCCGCTTTGATATCACATTTCGCATTTCACCGTTATAAACTTTTCCTTAGCACTTGTCTTTAAACATTTACGATGCGCATATTATGATTGGGTCCCACCATCGTTGCACATCACACTTCAAAAACTTCAACCTTTTACCTTTGTGACTTATCCTTTATATTTTGAAATTTGCGCCTTGTGATCGGGTCCCACCGTCGTCACACATCTTGCTTCGGTGTTCCACAACTTTTTACATTGTAATCCCTTTTTCCTCCTCCGATGCGATTTAACACTGAAAAATGCCCTAAATGAGGATTCAAAACCCTTTGGAATGTGCCTTTTATTATCACTCCAATAATTCCTAGGGTTGTTATGCTTTTTGTTTTAAAGAAATATTAGAGGTAACTATCAACCTACATTTAAGATCAGGATCTAGCCTTCCTAATTCTCAGAGAAGGCCCTCTCTTTATGATTTAAATTTGTTGTTTTTAGTTGATTTTAGGCTAGTTATGTAATATTGATTGGTTTTTATTTTGTTTTGGTTTGGTGGTGGAATTATTGATTCAGATGGATAGGTGTAAGTATGTTTTCCGTTGGGCTATGGAGTCAATGTATCAAGAAACAAGGCAGAATCAAGTTCTAAAGGAAGTGTTCACAGGGAAATGTAGCTGAGTAAATTCAGATCTTTTATTTTGGATGGTGAAATGGTTTCAATCGGGATCAAGGAGCATTTATGGATTCCTCAAACTGGATAATGAAGGAAATGAAAGAGGTCAATCGAAACTAAAGTGCAATGAAGAATTCCTTAATCTGGATATCAGAAGAAAACATGAAAATGAATAATAGTTCATGACAGAGTGTATTTAAACAAGTTCTGAAATAAAATTACTGTTATATCATTTAGATTCAGAAAACATACAAGTCTATGAAAAACTTAAGGAAAAACATGAACAACAGAAAGATAATTCACTGAACTGGCTCAACACATGAATCCTGTAATGCAATGCCTTTATTACTTAGTCCTGTTGTTGACTTGAAAATGGTACAATAAACCCTTTGGTTCTTATATCAATTAAAAGTATAGAAATGTTCAGAAATCAATACTTTGAATTATGAAGTATTTATACAAAAACTATTACAAAATATCCTAAAACTGATTTAGGAATTATTCAAGGAAAAATAAATATCTTCATGCAAGAAGATAGAGACACCTAGGAGAGTAAATGCTAGTTGTCCCTCTTTTATTTGGATTTGTTGTTTTCTCTTTGATATTTTGCTACTTTCTCTCTTTTGTTGTTGCTCTATGTTGGCTATCTTCTTCATGTTGAGTGTCTTTTACGATGGCTGCATCTTTAACTCTATTTTTCACTTTAAACTCTGTATTTCATCTGATACTCTTTAAACTCTATTACTTCTTTACTTTTAACCTTTTACTGCTATGTTTCTGTTTTAACCTTCATGCTCTGTTTTACCTGTTTTACTTTTCACTTTCAAAGTAAATCGCATAACTTTTCCTAGGCTTCTTCATCTGGTAATTTAATTTTTACCATTCTTCTGAAAATTTCATCAGCTTCTATGTATTTTGCAAATGTAGGCTTATTGATGAAGAGATGATTTACCTCATGTTGTAGGTAAAAGAGATTTTCAAAACTTTGATAAATTACTTTTCCTGTAGGCATTCCTTTCATGGTGGAATTGTTGGATTGTTCTTTGGCAACTTCTCTTATTTTCTTGTCATAGTCTTCATGCTTCATCAATCTGTCATTAATAACTAAAGGTTTAGGCAAACCTTTCTGCCTCAAAACATCAAATCTAACCATGAATCTAGTTATTGCAAGCTACATGTTTTGACACTTATCTTCAAGTTGTGTCATTAAGTTCCTTTTAGAAATTACCTTTCTTACCTCTAGAACTGTCTCAGTTCTATCACATGCCAATTTATTCCAATTCCTGTTTTTTCCTGAAATTAAGAAGCTTAATTATCTCAATGGCCTCTTATAGCTTTTTACCAAGTTCTTCCTTGACTTTCTGAATGGCTTCACTTGCTGCCTTGATCAAATCCTTCTGCTCAAAGATAACTTGGATAGATGGCCAAATATCATTAATAGAGTTAATGATATTGGCCCACAATTACTGCTTTTCTTGGGCAAGTGGTTCTTTTAGTGTTAATTCTTTCTCTAACTTCTGCACTTTGTCATTCAATCTGTTTGACTTCCGTGTTTCATTCTTATGCATGATTTGAACTAGCTTCTTTTCGTCCTCTAGAATTTTTATTTTTTCTTTAAGTATATTTATTTCATTTGTTTGGATGGACATGTCCTACATAGCTTTGATTAATTTACCTGCTTCATCACTAGGATGATCTACTGCTGTTGTTGAATCTGTAGCCGATGTAGTTGCTGATGTTGAAATTGTTGTGGTTACTGGAACTGCTTTTGCCACTGGAGCTGCTGAAGTAGAAGGAACTGTTGTAGTAACTATAGGAATAGCAGTGACAGGGATTGCTTCCATGCTAACCTTTTTCTCCTGCACTAACTTATCCATCTCATTCTCCATTTATTTCAGTTGAGATGTCAAATGAATGATGAGATTCATCATTTCATATTTTTGGCTTTCATTCTCTAGAACTTATTTTTCTTATGGATGTTCAGTGGGAGTCAATTTTAGCTGCTTCTTCAATGAAGCAATGTCTGCATTCTTTTTCTTGGTGATTTCTTCTGCAAATTTGATGTTCTTGGGATCATATCCTACCTCTATGACCAATTATTCTAGTGATTTGATTCTGTTTTCTTTGGCTTGTGAGGAAGCCTCCTATAACTTTAATTGTCCTCTGATGTTTTCTAGAGTATTTTGCAGTTTTTGTACACTCATAAATTTATTGGTCATGGTAGAATATATCATTTCTCCAGCTTTCTTATGAAATTCAATCTGGTCTATAAGATGAAAATCTTTAGCTTGAACTTCAAATGCTATCTTTCTGTAATCAGCTGATGAATTTGGATGTTGCAGTGTGGGTTGCAAAAAGGTCATCTACATTTTCCTTGTCTTGTAATCAAATTCATAAAACAACCTGTTCTGGTCACTAGGTGTCTTCTTCCAATATTAGGCATAAGTAACTTCTTTTAATGCCTCATTCTTGAGTTTAATTTCCTTGTACTTATCCATGATATCTTGTTCTTTATCTATTGGTTTACTTAATGAAGACACTTCAACACTATGTTTCTTTTGAATTATTTGAGTATTAGATGTTGAAGGCTGGTGATTTTCCTCTGAAACTGATGGAGGTGCATTTTATTTAACCACTTTATCTGTATCAATAATTCAATAGTCTCAACTTGTTCATTTACAATATTTAACTTGGGATTCTTCCTATACATTAATTTTAATTTGGTTTCTCTCGTGGTTTGAACTCAATATGATCCTTCTTCTCTTGCTCTTTTGGAGTTTCTATCTTGTGGGGTTGGAGTCTGCAAGACAGATATAGTCTCACCTTGCTTCTCTTCTTCTTTCAAATTATTCTCCAACCACTCTGACTAGTTGGAGTACTTTTCTATCTCTAGTTCAAACTCATGGACAAAAGGAGTTAATTTAAATTTGATTCTTAACTTGCTGATAACTCCTAAATGATCATAATGCCATTTGAAAATCTCACTGAAATTGAATTCCTGTAAAAACTTGTCTGTCTGTTGACCAACACCTCTATTGTTGCAAATGAAAGTATCAATCTAGTTTTTTATTTTAAATTGTGTTTTCTTCTTTGCTAACAGAAAATTCACTTCATCAGAGTTTAGGATATGCCTGATATATTCCAGTGAAAATAACATCATTGGGAGGTTTTTAGGCAGCTTATATGGAGCGAGTTGACATCCATAGACCCTAATTTATTTGTGGTTCTGATATAAAAACCAGTCTCTTGTCCTACTGTGTTCAGACAATTGTAATACTTTATTTATCTCATCATTTATTCTAGGTAAAGTGTTACTGCTTACCATATTGAAAATTGGATGAATAAATGAATCAATGAAGTTGTTGTAGGTAAAATATATGGAATATTTCCTGATTAAGGAAGTCTAGAAAACTACTGATTGTGGATTACCCTCAGTGTCTAGTTTTTGAAAGCTAACTGCAAACCTTTCAGATAATAAGTATAGGAATAAATGAAGAAAAATAGATGAATACTTAAACACTCCTTCTTCTTGTAATTTAACTAGTTTCTCATGGATGGCATCTGATAAGTATTGAGCAAAGTTAAATGTAAAGGCTGGAGGATTTGATGGGAAGAAAATAGACAGAAAACCTAGCACTGAATTATCTACATACTCATCTGTGTAATAGCCTAGAATGAAAGACAACATTGTGACAATCAGTCTTGTTCGTTCTGAGAAAATTGACGCTAAATAGGAAGGGTTTCTCTTTGGGGTTTCAATTGATGAAGGAAGAAAGGTTTGTAATATCTGAAACCTCTTTGGAAAGTCAAGTTTTAGATATAACTCAGTAAGGATTTAAATTGACAGAGGTGCTTCATTAGTCTTGGGTTGGATTTGAAGCATTTGGTTTATGGATTCAACAGTAATGGTGAACAAAATTTCCTTGTTGTGGGTTACTAGGGCTCTTTCATTTGGCAGATAATTAACTTGAGATAACCCGATGATCTCTAGGAATTGAAAGGTTTGTGGGAAGATATATTTGGGAAAATTTGATTCCCAAAGATGGATATCATCAACCTGGTCCATGAATTTATCATGGCTCTAGCAGTGGAGCTCAAGGAGGTTGAAATCAGTGACAAGGTCACTGATTTTGAAGTCTTTTTCTACAAGAGGGGTATGTTCAACATCAATAACAGGAGGTTGCACGGGATTGACTGTCACAATGCCTTGGGAAGCCATAGATTTGCTTATTTTATTCAATTTATTACTCTCTGGCTTAAGAAATAGGCTCAGGCCCTTAGGAATACTGTGAAAATATGATTACAATCTGCAGAAAGGGTTTTGGAGGCAACATTGTCTTTCTTTTAGTCTGCAAAGCTTTTAAAACTGGTTCATTTGATTAAATTATTACTTTCTTTAAGCTTAAGTACAGGCCTCGGCACTTAGGAATACCTGGAAAATGAAGCTTTGGTATGTAGAAGGGGTTCTAGAAACAACTAAGGCTTTCTGGCAGTGAAATAGGCTTCAATGGTCTTTATAAATATTTTAACTAAATCTGCACAGGTTCTGGTAGTGAAAGGCTTGAATTCTGGCTGAATTTGGCTTAAAACTAGGTCGGCACCAGTTGCTTTAGCTAGAAAACAAGTCGGCAAGGCTTATTCTCCACAGACTTCAACAAAAAAATGGTGAAAAACACTTGAAAGGGTGGTCTTTATGTTTTTAACCAACAATGATTAAACATATTGGCGTGGGGTCAAATTCAAATAAGGGTAGTATCTTTGCAATGGGCGAAAAAACAACTTGGAGGTTTTCGCATCGCGAGAAGCTGGTAAATGGTTTCGAACGAGGGAGCGCGATAAACTATGGGGTTTCCACGTAGTAGGGGAGTGGGGTTACGAAACTACTCTTTTCGCAACCCCCCAATGGTGTTAAAGGTTGGGCAATCGGGGATGCAATAGGTCCTATTGGCTGCAGGATCTGACGAATTGTGATCGGATGGATGGAAAGTAGGGGAGTGTTTTATAGGCGGGGCCTAGGATTTATAAGTCATGCAAAGGGGTTTAAAATAGAAGTGGGACCCGGGGTGACTTATGCGATGTGGTATAATATGAGTGGTTCGGAATTGTATGAAATGGGTTTAATTTAATATAAAGGGGTTGGCGAAATATATTCAAGGAGTTAATATGCTGGGTTGGGTTAAAATGTTAGTGGGATTTTAATATATGTGCTAAATTTTTAAATAATATATGGGATCGGGGAATAACATAAAATAAACTATTAGTAATGCAGGATATTAGTAAAATATTAGAATAAGTGTTAAAAATGATGTGAGGGAGAGATTTTGCAGTGCATCCCGATATACTTAAAACCTTTAAAACTATGAAAAAAGTGGTTTTTTCATGTTTTAATTGGAAAGGATGTTAGTAAAGGGGGAATTTACTTTTTTCAAAGGAAAATGTGATTTAGGAAGGGAAAAGCGGGTGAAATAGGGGGGAAAGGGTATTTTACAAGGGAAAATGCCTTATAAGGCTGGCATTAGGGTTTTAAACAAGGGGAAGGGGATTTTGGGGGATATTAGTGATATGAAATGACCAATGTTTGCTTTCCATGACTTGTGAAAGTACTTCTTACTACCCATCATTTACCCTAACATTTTTTCTTCATTTATTGGGTGCATTTAAGTATGCTCACCCTTTTTATTTTTCTTTTATAAGAAAACTATCTAATTCTAAAATTATAACTTCCAATGGCTCAGATTAAACTAATGAGCTCATTATTATTCTCTACCTAACTATTGATCTCCTAAGATTAAATGGTTTGGCTAGATCTTTATTCTCTAACTATCAGCATGAAATTTAAAGCATGAATGAGTCAAGATTAAGCTGTTTGATGATCATGGATTGTGGCATGTTTGAAAATATAGACATAATCTTATTTTGCTAAATGAAGTAAAAAGTAGTGGCATTTGAATTTGGAGCACTTTCAGGATCTGTTTTTATCTCTTTTTGGTGGGTTTCATACTTTATATATATATTTTTGATATTTTTCTTTCAGTCCTTTGATTTTTCTTTTAGGACTTACCCTATTTACATTTTTTAATATGGGAAAACAATTTGCAGAAAGAAAAGTATGTAAAATATTACAAGACTAATCGTATTCAATTCAAAATTATGAATCCTATTATTCTAGGACCCTAACAGTGGCTCCACTTGGGGATGGCGTTTCCTGGTGAAATTTCAAGAAATTTAAGATTCGCAACCTTGGAACTTTGATTGTGCTTGCCTTGAAACTATTTTCTGAGCTCTGCTTTATTCATACATATGATATTATGTCTTTCAAATCTTAGGGCCTTCTCTTCGGGCTTCAACTTTGTAAGAAAAAAATTTAATCCAATATATTCTTTGCAATGGTATTTACAATGAGAAAAGTAAAAAAAGTGAACTAATGGTTAATCTGGAGAAAAGTAATGCTTCAACATTCTACCATTGATTGGTCCTCATGGTAGATATGATCCATCTAACTCTTTCAAGAAAAATGCATTATTACCTCTATAGACATAAATGATATATGGGCCTTTCCAAAGAAAATCAAATTTACCATATTCCCCTTTATCTTCTCTTCTGGAATCCCATTTGAATACTTTATCACCTATGTAAAAATCATCTTCTTTTGTTTTCTTTTCAAATATATTTTTGATTTTATCTTGGATAACTTTTGATTTGACATAGACTTCTTCCCTGGTTTGTTGCAAATGTATTGTCTGATTTATCCTTCTCTGGATATCATTTGGTTCTACCTACATTTCCTGAATCATGTTCATCACTGGAACTCCTAAAGATGATGGAAAAACAACATCCATCCCATATACTAGTTGATAGGGAGATGTACCAATGGACTTCTTTGTAGTTAGTTTGTCTTCCCATAAGGCATTAGCTACCCTTTTGTTCCAGGACTTTTTGTTATCTTCTAACAGTTTCTTGATGATATTAGCAAGGATTTTATTTGAGGATTCTGCAAGTCCATTACCTTAAGGGTAATAGGCAGTGGAATGGCCAAGGTTGATGTGGTATTTTTTATAAAATTCAATCATTTTCTTAGATTTGAAAGCAACTACATTATCAGTAATGAGTTTTTGTGGGCATCCAAATATAGAAAGGATATTATTTTCAAGGAATGAGATAATGATAGAATCAGTGGCTTGTCTAGAATGAATGGCTTCTATCGACTTGGTAAAATAGTTAGTGGCTATCAAAATCCATTTATGTTAGGCTGAGGAGGGTGGGTTAATTTCACCAATGAAGTCTAAACCCTGTTGCTGAAATGGCATTTCTGTGGAGATGGGTTTGAGGGGTAAAGGCAATAGTCTTCTCTTCCTGTCAAAGATCTGGCATTTATGATAGGAGGTCACATACTTTCTAACATCTACAAAAAGAGTGGGCCAGTAAAAACCTACCCTAAAGATTTTATCAGCAGTTGATTTCCAGTAAAGGTGTCCTCCACAATCACCTGCATGAAACTATTGCATAAATTTATCATCTTCATCTTTCACTAAACAGTTTAATAAAATTCCACCATGATCTTTCCAAAATAAAGCATTATATATGATACAATATTTCATTTCTTTTAACTTTAAGAATCTACCTTTAGTTCTAGTCAAACTAGGAGGAGCTTGTAAGTTTAGTAAAACAAATATGATATCTGCATACCAAGGTAAATTTAAGAAATATTCACTAATATGTGGAGTCGCCATCTCTTCCTAATCATATATTTTTGCAATGAAATTTATATCTAAGGCTCGACAGTTCGATTCAGCCATGAGTTTGGCTAAATATTAGCATTTAATCAATTTAGTAGGCTTTATTTCAATGTCATATTCCAAAATAGTGGCAATTTATTTGCCTCTCTTACCATCAGGCCCATTCTGAGTCAGAATGTCCTTTACTACTGAATTTGGGACATATGCAATTATGTGTGAGTATAAAATATACACTCTGAAATCTTTAATAGCCTTCACTAAAGCAAGTGCTTGTTTTTCTATTATGTTTTACTTTAGTGTTGTATATCTTAACGATTTGCTGAAAAAAGAAATTGACTGTTCATAACCTTGATCATTCTTTTGCAACAAGACTGTTGCAATGGTATGTTCTGAAGCAAAATAAAACATAATAAAATATTTTCTTAAATCAGGACTTATTAGGACTGGTGTTCTTGTAAGGGCTTGTTTGATTGATTTAAAAGATTGTTTAGCCTCTATTGTCCATTTAAGTGCTGAATATTTCTTTAACATGTTATTCAATTCTATGATTAATTCTGCTAAATTAGAAATGAATCTTCTAAGAAATTTTATTTTACCTAAGAATGCCTGTAATTCCTTGATGTTTCTAGGATGACTTATGTTCAAAATTGCCTCTATTATGGCTAGATCTATCCTAATTCCCTCTTTTTAGATTATGTGTCCTAAGAGTTTACCTTCTTCTAGTCCAAAGAGTGTCTTTTTGGGATTCAAGGAAATGCCAAATTTTCTGCATTTAATAAAAAATCTTCTCAAATGATCTAGATGTTCATTTTCTGCTTTTGAAAATACTTTTATATCATCTAGATAAATGACAAGAAAATCATGGATTTCTTTGGCAAAAGCTATGTCCATAGCTCTCTGGAATGTGGCTCCTACATTCATCAATCCAAAGAAATTTTTCAAATACATGAAAGTTCCCCATGGAATAGTAAATGTCATCTTTGGTTGATCTTCTGGTTGAACTAAGATTTGATTGTATCCAGAGAATCCATCAAGCAATGAAATCCTGGATGATCCTACTACCCTCTATAAAATATGGTCCATTTTGGGGAGAGGATAATTATCTTTTAGTGATACTTTGTTTAAGTTTCGGAAATCAACACAAAGTCTGATTTCCCCTGTTTTCTTCCTAGTGGGAACTAAGTTTGAAACCCAATTGGAATATCTGATAGGTGCTATGATTTTTGCCTCGTACATTCTTTTTACTTCTTTTTCAATCAAAGGCATAAGAACTCGATTAATTCTCCTAAGCTTTTTTTTAAATGGTTTCTAATTTTCTTTGATAGGTATTTATGTTGTATTATGTTGGTATCATAAGATTTAAGATCTTCATAACTCCATGCAAACACATCTTGAAATTCTTTAAACAGACTTATGTATTTCAGCTTTTCTTCTGAAGGTAATGCTTTGGATAAATTGATAAGCTTAGGTTTTTTTTCTATTCCTATGTTACATTCTTCTATGTCTGATTTCTAGATACATCTTTTGAGTCAAAAATACCTTCTAATGGGGCTAATCCCTTAGGAAAAAAGTTACCTTTAAGATTCAATAACTCTGATTCATCATTTGTTATTTCTTCTATTTCTACAGTTTCTAATTTATCTATTTCTACTCTAGTGAATTTAGTTGGTTCAGTCAAATATAAATTATTTACATCTATCTCACTATATATAGTTTCATCTACTGTACAATCAGTATCTATATTAAAATTTTGGAATTCTCCCTCAGCATTCATAAAATTATAGATTTGAGAAACTTGTGAAAAAATATGCCAATATTTCAAATTGTCTGGTATAGTTGGCCTATGTCTTACCTCTACAGTGTATTGGTGATTTGGCTGAAAAGTCAATCTGCAGGTGCTAGCAAAAGTAGCCAAACTTTGTGCATGCATGTTTTGTTTCCTTGGAATAACAGCAAAGTCGGTTTCAATCATATCTTTAATTAGATCTAAAACAATTTCTCTGTATTGCCTTAGTCTAACATTATTCACAAGATACTCTCCTTTGATTTGTTTTATGATCAATTATGAGTCTCCAAAGGTAGAAACTCTCTTAGATCCATGTTTTCTAACAATTTACAGTCCTAAGATTAAAGCTTCATACACTGCCATGTTGTTTGTACATTTAAATTTTAACCTAAAGGCGTGACCTTCATAATGATTATTTTCCATGTTATGAATCCAAACTCTTGCTCTTGTTCCTAGTTTGTTTACCAAACCATCAAAATCTAAGTGCCACATGGATTCATGAAATATATTGTCACTTTCAACTTCTTTATGTTTCTTTTGTAAAGCTATGTGTTTATCTGTGTCAGTATCTGAATTACATAAAATGAAAGATTCCATATAAGAGTGTACAGAATAAATAGGATAGTTCTGTGGTTGTTCTGCACTACTAGCCATGTATTTCATTAAAGTTTCTTTGTAAATATTTTTGGGCTGACCAAATACTGAAATTGTGGCATAAGACATGTCTAACTGAAGTGATCCCTGCAATTTTTCTCCCCATGAGTTAGATAATAGCATTCCATACTTTGGAGGGATATCAGCAACTATAATATCCATCACAATACTCTTACCTGGGTATTGAAATAGAGTAATACACAAGTCTTTTATTAGGCCAAGACACTTAACTTTGCTAGAATCAAAAGAGAAAAGATATTTTTATGGTCTGGTGATATCTATATTCAATGTTTCCATGATATATTTTGGCATTAAGTTGTGGGATGCTCTTGAATCTAACATAGAATTGTGTAAAATATTATCATGAATACTCAAGCTAATGTAAAATGGAGGAACACCACCTTCTTGATGTTTACCATTTACCTCAAGACCAAATAGTAATTCTGGTTGATCATCATTTAGATCAACAGAATCTTCTCCTTCACTTATGTTCAGTGTTTCAGTGATCTGTGATTTGTATAAATCATGTTTTACCAACTTTGTTAAAGGAATTGGTATTTTCAATTTTGCTATTTCAGTTTGGATGTTGAATGGTACTTGAGTTTTTCCTAACTGAATGATTTCTTCTTTACCAATTGCAGTTTGAGTGTTTTTCTCTTCTTTATCTACAGTTGGTTTTTCAGTTTGTGTTTCCATTGTTTTTATATTTTCAATCTTCTTATCAGGGACAATTTGAGTAGCAGTTGTATTTTTAGCAGCAGCTGATTTTTTATTATCAATAGATGTTTTAGGATCAGCTGTTGTTTTAGTAGCAACAGATGTTTTGGGATCATTTTTTGTTTTAGCAGCAGCATCTATAATGTCTACAATTTTTGGACTGGCTGTAATTTTTGGACTAGAAATTTTCTGACTTGAATTGGGATTTTTCTGAGTTGAACTAGAGTTTTGCTAAGTTTCTCTAGGGAGGATTTGTAGCACCTTGGAAACAGGAGCTTCTACTGTTTTCTTGGTCTGAGTTGGACTGTTTTCTTAGTAGGGGCTTCTACATTTTTATTACTTCTAAGGTTATATTGCTTGTGAAATTCATTAATGGAAAATTCATAACCTTGTTTATAATCAAAAGACTCCCCAGATTCTAACTGTAACTATTGTAACATGTATAATTAATGTTATTCTTGGGTAAGAAAAGGTTATTATCATCATTTATTCCCATTAAGTTAATCTAGGTGTCTTCATCTTCTTCATTTTGGTGAGAACTTCCAGCATATTTCTCTTGGAAAAGTGGTCTTATTTGTTGATCAAGTGTTGTTTCTCTTGATTTACCAGTGTTGGTATTCTTCCTAAAATTAAAATTTCTGATGAGGACCTTGTTGTTGATTATCCTAGTGTGGTTTTCTTTCCATTTTTTCTAATCTATCTATTATTCTTTCCATACTCTTTGCTAAACTATATATCTTACTGTCTGATGTGGATGGTTCATCCTTTATGGTAACTCTTCTTTCATTTCTCATTCTGGCTCTTTTATCTAACAAATGTGCTTCTACACTAACTGCATTACTTTTCATTTATTCTAATGTTTCTGGGCTTCTTTCTTTCAATTGGTATGACGTATCAGTATCAAAACCATCAAGAAATTTGATTAAATCTAGATCTGGTGGGGGTTTGATGTTTGTTGGAATAGAATTATAGATGTTATTGAACCTAGTACAATAATCCTGAACTGATTCATTAGGAGCTCTTCTAATGTTTTCATATTCAGACAATATTTGTAAATGTTTTTTCTTTCTTTCCCATCTATTAGTAAATAATTGATAAAAAGAAGCTAAATCAACTATATGATTGGTAGGTAAAGCTTTAAAACATTTATTTACATCTCCAGCTAAAGTTTAGGCAAACAGTCTCATTTGAACATCAGCTTTATCAATTTCATGCAATTAAAAGTAATCATTCATTTTGTTAACATGTTGTTGTGTAGTGTATTGACCAGTACCATCAAATTGCAAGGTTTTACTTTGGTAATCCTAGGGCATGGCATGTAATTGAGCTGATAAGACCAAAGGGGCATATCTAGCTACCATGGCTAAGATTCTAGCTTGGCTAGGAGGTAAATTTGTGGTGCTTGGTAATGAGGTTGAAGTACTTTAAGATGATCTTGGGATACTAGAAGATGTACTTGAAAATGATTTTGAAGTACTTGAAAATGTAGCAAAAGTGCTAGAAGATGAACTTGAAGTGTTTGGAGATGGAAATAGAACTCTAGGTTGAAGAGGAAGCTTGGGGATGAATGATTCTGTGGAATTAAGTGTAGTGGAAATAATAGATGAGGTGGTACTAAATAAAGATGAATTTACAGACTCTAAAGGGCTAGTAGAAGGATTAGGGGAATAAGCAGATAAAGCAGCTAATTCAACAGAATTTTGGAGATAGGCTTCATAAATATCCTTAATCAAAGTTGCAATCAAAGCATCAAGTTTATCAAAAGGTTCTAGAGCTTGTTGATCTGAATTAAGTGAAATAGTCTCCTTCTTTGTCTCAATAAATTGAATGAAATTAGGATCTATTACACTATCATAAATTAAAATTTCAGATTTAGTTCTAAACAAAGAGTGTTCAAATGACAAATAAAATTCAATATCTTGTATACTTGATAACTGTTTGGGGAGGGAATTTGCTTTGATTAATTGACTTGTACTTCCTAGACTTTCTAATTTTTTGGTCTTTCTTAAAATCCTATCAAGATCATCAACAATTCTAGCAGGTTGTGGATCAGGATGAGCCCTGGTATAGTAGGTTCTTTTGGAAGCCATAATTTTAATTTTTTAATGAAAAGTTTCCTAAAAACCTTAAAACAACCTTAAGGTGAAAAGATAAGGAAAAATATTTTCTTTAACGTTTATTTTAAAACTAAGGACTGATTTGCCAGTATGTTATCACTCCAATAATTACTAGGGTTGTGTTGTGATATGCAACAACTCCACCCCCCCCCATTTTTATTTTCAAAATAATCTAAACTTTTGATAAATAGAAATAGGGACCCTTCTTAAAAATGTATTTTTCATTTTAGATAAAAATCAAACTCCAAAAACATTGTTTCTTTTATTAAATAAAAACAAAAACCAAAAAAGAAATTAATAAAATATCCTTGTGATTACCCTTGTTGGCAATATGATGTAATGTGTTTTCCTTGATGGCAACATACTTGATGAAGTTGTCCTTGATGGAAACCTACTTGACGAGTTGCCTATGATAAGCAAACTATTTATTAAAGATGTAAGAATGATGTATCTACAGATGTGACAGAGAAAATAATTTCAGTATGTGCCAGAGAAATGATATTTTTAATATGTCACAATGTAAACGTGGGTTTTTAAAGGCCAAGTCGCGTATGCATGTGGATAAGTATGTCCCAAGTCGCGTATGCCTTTTGCGCTCCAAAATTACAATACCAAGGGGAATTACCATGGTATTAGCCCACAGTATTGAGCGTTGCATTATCTATTTGATTCCATCCAAGAATACCATCAGAAGTTGTGTGGTTTTGGCTCATGGTATTGATAAAGGCTAAAACGATATAAGGAAAAGAAGATCATAGTGAAAGGGTGTGTATGTGTCTAGTTATTAAATGAATACTTCACTCTGAAGTATATCTGCATGGAATGGGTTACAGTTCATTAATAGATTTGAATAAATAATGCACCTATGAATACAATGATGGATGAAGATCTCTTGACCTAAAATTACTATGTATCTTCTAGATTTGTTTATGGAATGTCTAGATCTGAGATGAGGCGAAATATTTTCTGGAGTGAAGGGTAAGATCTGAGCTATTTATCTGTTATGAAGAGTTGCGCAACCATACAATGTTTGTAGATCTATACGCAGGTTCGTCGTAGCAAAAGCAAGTATATACGTGGGTTGGTTTCAGCAAAAGCGCGTATGAAATCTAAGGTCAGTTCTGTAATGTGTGAAAATATATACGCAGGTTTGTCTTTGTGAAAGTGCGTATTTAGGTGGGTTTAGTGAAGTAAAAGTGCATATGGAATCTAGGGTTTTGCTGAAGTGTGCAGAAGGAAATCTCTGATCTGTTTTGTTGTGTTACTGTTATATGTCAATGATGTCTTCATATAGATATGAGTTGTTTGAATACTGATTATGCTGCTAGTTGATTATGATTAAAGATCAGTAGTTAGTTGATTGGTTGATGATTCAATGAATGAATTGATGGAGTTATAAGTTTCAGTTTGATGTTCTTTGAGCTTAAATGTTTAGAGTGGGTCCAGTCTGAAAATTTGATGAAAAGAGGCCTACAAGGTGTGTTGTGTGGAAGCTATTGGATCCAGTATGAAAATTGATGAAACGTGGTCCATGGTGGTGCTGAGGGTCAAAGCCTTTAGTGACGGGTTCATAGCTCCCTTCCAATGGTAGTTGGTAAACGAGATCAGGGGGTAGTAGCTCCCTTCCAGGAGTGACTAGTAAATGAGACCAGGGGGTAGTAACTCCCTTCTAGGAGCGGCTGGTAAACGAGATCAGGGGGTTGGAGCTCCCTTCCAGTAGTAGCTGGAGAACAAGAGAAGGTTGCAACCTTCTGCAGGTGGGTGCCTACGTGCTGGTATGAGTCTGCACTAGTACATGGTTGTAAGAAGTTTTCTTTATAATAATTATTGAAGACAGAGATGATGACAACGATGGTTTTCTCCCGAATTGGGTTTCCACCTTAAATCCTGGTGTTCATGTGTGTTACTTATGTGTGATGATTTATTCTGTTCTTATTGCACATGTTTTCTTCTTACTAGACATCTAATGATGCAATGATGCAATGATCTAAGTAAAGAATTATCTACATAATAAGATCTATGGACATACGCAAGTTTGCTTAAAGATATATGCGTATATACGCGAGTTGGGTTAATTAAAGTCACGTATAGAATTTCATAAGGAAAAAGTAAAATATTGTTGAGTAAGCTCTAAATACTGATTCACCCCCCCCCCCCCTTCTCAGTATTTTTCCCAACAATTGGTATCGGAGCAGGTCCTTCTGAAGGAGCTTGATCACTTGAAGGAGATTTGTCACAATGAGAAGGAAGCAAAAGAAGAAGGCTACTCAAAGAAAGAATATACCTCAGAAAACATGTACAACAGAACATGAAGAAGATGAAACATGTATTAATTGTTGTTGTTGTGATTCACTTTCTTATGCATGCAATGGTGAAGATAGTGAAAACCAAAGTGAAAGTAATATTATGGATGTAGAAGCAGTAATTTCAAATCTCAAGATTAAAGTTGAAGCTCAACAAAGATTATTTAATGAGAGGGAATCTATCTACAAAGATATGATCTCTAGAATGAATGGACAGATAAACAAGTATCAAGGGCTGTACAATGAAGTAAGCAATCACAGTGAAGGACTTGAAGAAGAAATCATCTCTCTCAAAGAAAATCTCGAAACATCAAATAAGAAGAATGAAGAACTTCTACAATCATTTGAAGAACAAGAAAATGGGTTGAAAGAAGAGATTCTAAAATTGAATGAACAAGTAGAAGAAGGAAGCAAGGTCGAAGAAAGTATGAAGAATCAATGCCAAAAATTGGAGGTTGAGGTAAACATTTTAAAAGGTAAATTAGAAGAAAAGGATAAAATCTTGAGGTTTCAAGATAGTACTAAGATTCTGGATACTATTCTTAGTAGTCAAAGGTCTCCATCGATTAAATTTGGTCTTGTTTTTCATGAAACTATGAAAGGAGAATCTACTTCACAAGACAAAGCCAAAGATTCAAAGGATATCAATGCAAAACCTAAAGTGTTTAAAGAGACAAAAAGGAAACCAACAAACATGAATTCTCAAAGGAAATAATTTGCTCCTAAATATAGAAGTATAAATAATGTTGAATGCTTTATATGTCATAATTATGGACATGTTGCAACCAAGTGCAGAAGCAAATTTTTTCGGACAAAGACAAATAGACACTACACAGAAAGACACCTAAAGAAAGATTGTAGATCTCGGAAGGGAAAAGAAGGAGACGCATAGCAAGAAAACAATCATGAAGAAAATGTAATAAGTGATGTGTTACAAGATGCTTTGATTCTTTCTTTTGAAAATGTTATTGATTCTTGGGTTGTAGATTCAAGGGCCTGATTTTATGCCACACCTGATAAGAAATATTTTCATGAATATGTTCAAGGAGATTTTGGAAAAGTCCGTTTGGGTAATGATAAACCATGTAAAATTGTTGGAATGGGTAAAGTTCTTGTAAAAAAACAGAATGGAAACCAATGGCTATTAAAGGAGGTAAGGCATGTTCCATATCTAAAGAAAAATCTAGTCATAAAGTAGTTGAGTGCAATAGAAGAAAGATTAGAAAACCATATTATGATCCCTATGCTCCCTTTTCTGGTCACATAAGGTGTTATTCTTGTAACAAGTATGGGCATGTAGAAAAAGAATGCAGATTAATGAACAAATCTGAGAAATTGGAGAATTTCCAGCAAAACTGGAAAAAGAAGAAAAACCAGTAAAAAACGTAGGGAATATTGACCCTATTGCAGTCATCCACTTCTAAAGTTTACTTCTCATAATGAATGTAGGAGCGATGTGAGATAAATTAGAGGAATCAGTAATGTATCATCATAAGGGGAGAAATATATGGCGATTCTAATGGTTGGTAATTATGGTTATGTTTATTTCTAACAGTGCATCTGATGTGAAGAAGACAGGTACAGGTGGTATAAGTTTAAGGGGAGATGGAGTTGTGAATTTTTCTGTACTTCACTTTATATATGCAGGTTTCATGAACTAATGTCGCATATACACGCGAGTTCCATTGGAGATAGTAGTGTATGTTTTCTGATAAGAAAAACAGTGAGACAACTCAAGAACAAAAGCACAGTTTCAGGGGGAGTATTAGCCTTGCTGAGAGTAATGCATTGTTGGCATTATGATGGTTCTAAAATATGATCTCTCTCTTGAGGTCCTTTTGGTATTTTTTATAAAAATTCATATCTGTAATTTGATGAAAAGGTTATGCTGATACCTATGATGTAAAAATTGTTATATTTAGTCATGTAAGGACTTGGTCAAATTTGTAAACCCACTTGGTTGGGTAGTTGAGTCAAAATTTGTAATTCCACTTGGTTGGATCATTGATGTAAGTATGAGTCCTTAGTGATAGGAATGGTCATACTTGGTTTAGTTATAGATTCATGTACTTCATTGAAATTTTTTTCTAAAGATTCAGCATGAACTCAGGGGGAGCATGGTAAATTTAGTGCACTTTAGATCTACAGAGCTCATCTTTCTACAAGGGAAGAGAAATGTTGTTTTGGTCTGCCCTTTGCCCTTGATGTCAAAGGGGGAGAGTATCATGGTGTTTGAATAACGGTTATGATTAATGTATCTATCTATAGTGGTGATCAAACACCATCGTGGTTTCCATCAAGTCCAAAGGGGGGGATTGTTGGCAATATGATGCAATGTGTTGTCCTTGATGGCAACCTACTTGAAGAAGTTTTCCTTAATGGAAACCTACTTGATGAGTTTCCTATGATAAGCAACCTATTTATTAAAGATGTAAGAATGATGTATCTATAGATGTGACAGAGAAAATAATTTCAGTATGTGCTAGAGAAATGTTATTTTTAATATGTCACAATGTATACATGGGTTTGTAAAGGCCAAGTCACGTATGCATGCGGATAAGTACATCCCAAGTCGCGTATGCCTTTTGCGCTCCAAAATTATAATACCAAAGGGCATTACCATGGTATTAGCCCACAGTATTGAGCATTGCATTGTCTATTTGATTCTGTCCAAGAATACCATCAGAAGTTGTGTGGTTTTGGCTCATGGTATTGATAAAGGCTAAAACTATATAAGGAGAAGAAGATCATAGTGAAAGGGTGTGCATGTGTCTAGTTATTAAATGAATACTTCACTCTAAATTATATCTGCATGGAATGGGTTACAGTTCATTAATAGATCTGAATAAAAAATGCACCTATGAATACAATGATGGATGAAGATCTCTTGACCTGAAATGACTATGTATCTTCTAGATCTATTTATGGAATGTCTAGATCTGATATGAGGCGAAATATTTTCTGGAGTGAAGGGTAAGATCTGAGCTATTTATCTATTCTGAATAGTTACACAACCCTGCAATGTTTGCAGATATATACGCAGGTTCGTCGTAGTGAAAGCACGTATATACGCGGGTTGGTTTCAGCAAAAGCACGTATGGAACCTAAGGTCAGTTCTGTAAAGTGTGAAAATAAGTGTGCAAATATATACACAAGTTTGTCTCTATGAAAGCGTGTATTTACGTGGGTTCAGTGAAGTAAAAGTGTGTATGGAATCTAGGGTTTTGCTGAAGTGTACAGAAGGAAATTTCTGATCTCTGATCTCTGAGTTGTTTGAATACTAATTATGTTGCGTGTTGACTATGATTAAAGATCAGTAGTTGGTTGATTGGTTGATGATTCAATGAATGAATTGATGGAGTTATAAGTTTCAGTTTTATGTTCTTTGAGCTTAAATGTGTAGAGTGGGTATAGTCTGAAAATTTGATGAAAAGAGGCCTACAAGGTGTGTTGTGTGGAAGTTATTGGATCCAGTATGAAAATTGATGAAACGTGGTCCATGGTGGTGCTGAGGGTCAAAGCCTTTAGTGAGGGGTTCATAGCTCCCTTCCAATGGTAGCTAGTAAACGAGATCAGGGGGTAGTAGCTCCCTTCCAGGAGTGGCTGGTAAATGAGATCAGGGGGTAGTAACTCCCTTCCAGGAGCAGCTAGTAAACGAGATCAGGGGGTTAGAGCTCCCTTCCAGTAGTAGCTGGAGCAGGAGAGAAGGTTGCAGCCTTCTGCAGGTGGGTTCTTGCGTGCTGGTATGAGTCTGCGCTAGTACATGGTTGTAAGAATTTTTCTTTATAATAAATATTGAAGACAGAGACGACGACAGCGGCGGTTTTCTCTCGAATTTGGTTTCCACCTTAAATCCTAGTGTTCATGTGTGTTTCTTATCTGTGATGATTTATTATTTTCTTACTGCACATTTTTACTACTTACTAAACATATGATGAATGAATGATGCAATGATTTAAGTAAAGAATTATCTGCATAAAAATATCTTTGGACATACGCAAGTTTTCTTAAAGATATCTGCGTATATACGTGAGTTGGGTTAATTAAAGTTGCGTATATAATTTTGTAAGGAAAAAGTAAAAGATTTTTGAGTAAGCTCTAAATACTGATTCACCCGCGCACCCCCCCCCCCCCTCAATATTTTTTCGAACAACCCTATCACAAATCGCATCACGCATAATCTTTTCTCATTAAAGGTTAAATAAAAAAACAAAGAAATCCTGATTTTCCGATCAACGATCTGAATTTCACAAGCGACAGCATAAATCACACATCGCGGATATAAATTTAAAACTTTAAGCAGTTATTACCAAAGTTTCGATATTGCAATTTTCGAATATTGCGATTTTGCGATACATGGATTTTGTGATTTCATGAAATCATGAAATCGCATATCACATAAACAAAAAACAATTCGCTTCATTAAAAACAAGTTCAAAAAATGCAATGCGATCAATTTGACAGGTTTAATAAAGTTTTTACACAAAAATAAATCATGTCAGAAACGATTAAGTATGTTTTATCATCCCATTGCAAGCAGTTATTGATTTTTTATGATTAATTAATAATATAGCTGCTTCCCAGATATTTTCTTTCAAAATTATTCATTTCAAATATATCTTCCATCATTTGATCATTACTCTATCTTTAATAGGGATTTTCTTTCAAGATATTTCCATACGCAAAGTAATGCAGAAGCACGGTAAACAGACTGTTGCAGAATTGGAATACACAGAAATGTCGCCCATAGTCTCAAATACTGTCTACACTGCAGATGGAGGTGTTACAAAGTGTCAAGCTATCTATACTATCCTCGAAGATGAAGAACCTAAAGTAGTGGAGGTCAAGGTAACTGTTGATGATGCAAGACCCTCAAATTTACAGTTTAATGATATTGCATGCTCCTTCCTTCATAGGATAACAGCAAGGGCCAGTCTTTTACCATATATCAACATGATAAGGTGGGTGGTTGAAAATTCAACAATTAAGGACAGACAACTAACAACTGTTAAGAATGACCTCTTAGGTTCTTTCAGAGCTGAAGATTTGAAAGCCATGTACAAGCTACCCAACCAACAAGACATCTATGACAATAGGTTTGTTGAAAAAATTGCAAATAACAATGAAGACCCTTTCAAGACAATTCAAGGTTGGAGGAAACTGGATAACAATTTTAGACACGAGAAATCAGGTATATATCCTATCGCTTCACTTGCAAATCCCTACAATTTTGCAACAGAGATGATATGCAGATTATATGGTCTCCCTGATAATACCATGTTCTCTATAAATTGGCTTCCCTTGATTGACTCCTGTGTTAATTCCCACATCATGAATTGGGCAACCATTCTTTCCAAAAATCTAGCTAAAGAAATTAATGAATATCTCTAGACAAGAGCTTCTTCCTCCAAACCCGTCCCCTAATTTTTCATGAGTGCATATGTTTTTGATGCCATCTGTTTTTCTACCAGTTTTCCAATTATGGGTTGGAAATGGACTCCCGAGGATCCTACCCCTATTCATTTGAGTCATAAAGAGATATGGGAACATAATTAAGTACCACATTTCCACACGCTATGTTATGGAGTTGTATTACCATTACATCAATTAATGTTTGACAAAGTGAGCCCTAGGTTCACTAAGAAAGCCATTACAGACCTTCAAATGATAAGGAGATGTTTTATTGAAGAATCATTTTCATACATCAGAGTATTTGGAAGATCCGCTCCTCCACATGTTCTTCCTTTGTATGTTTCATATAAATTAATGGCAAGAGAAGTGGCTTACCAAACTGTTGGTAATGGACTCACTAAATCTTTGAAAGATAGTAAAAAATATTTATGGCCAAGTTTTCCAATTCAATCTGGTACATTCTCCCTCAGCAATTTCAATCATGCATTGAAAGAATGTCAGAAGATTGAGATTTTGAAGCTCCCTATTTTACCATCAAGGCAATTTGACCCAGAAAATATTGCTAACAAATTTACTCAGTTAGTCAAAATCAAACCTATCATACACACAGATGATATATTTGAAGACATTTTGCAATTTGTTGGAACTTTTGAAGAAGTCCAAAAAATTTTCAAATTGAATTTAAATCCAAAGGAATTACAGAGATTCAATGAGTACAGAGAACAAAGACTCAAATGTATCCCTCAAAATGTCTTGATTACTATTTATATGACTGAAGCAAGCAAAGAAATCAAAACAGAACAATCAGATTCACAAATTCAAAGTGAACTAGATAAATTTTGGACTTCAGTTAGCAATACTTTGATAAATACCCCAAAGGTATCATCTTCATAGAAAAATAAATAATTTCAGACTCCACAGGGACAAATAGTTTCAGCAAAAGAAATCATTGAAAGTCCTGGGATAACCTCCCAAGATACCGAAGTCATTCCTGCATTTCCTATTGATGAAATTGTTTTGAAGGTGACTGATATCCCTCCACTAGATGTATTCTATAGCCCTCTTCATAAAGTTGTAGTCAGGAAACAAAGAAAAATAAGAAGTATTGAAACACCCCCAGGAAATGAAGTTATGGAAGTTGTATGGAAAGACACTCCTTCAAATCCAATTGAAAATCTAACTTGGCTATCAGAATTTTCTAGAGCATACACTACTGAAACAATGGATAAGGCAGCCAAAGTATCCATTTTGGTTCAAGAAAAGGATGATAAAATCATGCAACTACAGCAGCAACTAGATGAAGAAAGGAACAATCTAAGTCAAAAGGTCGAGCAGCAACTCTTCAAATTTCAGCAAGATATGGAAGTTCTTAAGATAAGTCATGAAAATGACTTATCCAGCAAGGACACATGTATTAAAGAATTGAGAGAAGATCTTACAAAATATGAAGGAATTCCTACTACAGAGGAATTCATAAAATAAGCATTGGCATTAAATGTCTTACTCTCAAAACAACAAAACTTGTTTGTCTTACAAATGCCAAACATAATCCCACACTTGGAAATCAGTGAACAATTAACTAATATAGTCATTGACCAGAGAATTGAGTTTAATGAAATCAATACCAAAATTTCTGATTATATTGAATGGCAGGATTTAGAGGAAGGGAGAAAGTCAAGTCTCCCAAATATCAAAGAAAATTTTAAAGATATTCTCTTTACTGACTAGGATGCACAAGTAAAACAGGCAGAATTGGCAATAGCTAGAGCAACAGGTATATCAAAGAGTATGGTCAAAATGATTAACCACATGTTGCATACCTCTGGTTTAATTAAAGAAGGAAATCACAAATCGATTCCTGATCTCATAAATTTAGAGCAAAGTTGGAAAAACGCAGGTCAAATACGAGAAGAAACACTTGCACAGCTGAAAAAGACTGATTGGGAAGCATACTGGTAGCCTCTCGTTAAGCCTCATAGTCAAATAATTACATTGAATTGTTCTCTGGATTCCATACAGAAAATGTAGCCACTTTTACTTGACGGTATATTTACTTGACAGATGAAGACATAGTTCGGGAAGCCTCCACAAGCTCAACCAATGTCTGATGTTTGTGAGCAGAAAAGCAGAGCTGGCAGTAACCTATCATCGAGCATGATCATGAGTTAGATTGTTTTAAATAATTTCAATTTTAGCAATTAGATACTAGGAATGAGGAAGGTTGTTTGAAGCCACCTCATAATATATTTTATATAATCTATTTTTGTAAGTAGTTAATGTAGTATTTAAACCCTTCTCATGCATTTAAAGAAGGGTCCAAATTTTTTATTAATAACATTTACAAAGAATGCTTTATTGTAAGTTTGTGGATGCCTTGACAAAATGATGGAACACGGTCTTTTCAATTATATATCATTTTGTTGATCATTGTTGCTGCACTTTTGTATTCCCTGAAAGACTTATTGATAGAAGGATTGATTGTGTCCTATTATTGCTAATCAGATGAACAGGATAGCACACATCTGGTACTATTATCATGTATGCTAAATTTTTTTTTAAACATTAGTGATAAGTCTAGCTTTCATGAATTATGTATGAAATCAATTATTTCTGTTTGAAATATCAATTACACTATTGTACAATATAAAAATAGAAATTGATTTGTTTTATATATGATCATCAGAATATATGCGATATGTTTCACATCTTATTTTGATTAACTATTTCTAAAAATAATTATCTTACAAAAGTATTAATTCTATTAAGTCTGTGATTGATCTAAATCATCAAAAACTGAATAGATATCATTCTAGATCGCATAAAATTAGCATTATCCCAGGTTAGATTAGATTATGCTTAATTCAAAGTTTTGCATTTTAGAATAAATTTGTTTCAGTTTTTAGTTATTCTTCATGCAAATCATTTGAGAGAAACCCAACAATCATACAAAACCTAAATCTGGGAAACTGGTCCCATTACACCCAGTTGGAGCCACTATCCCAAATGGAAAAGGAACTTCTTTAAGGTCCGGACCGGGTGGTTATCCCCCTTTTTGTTGCCACAGATTTCTGAGGCCTTAACATTTTTGTCGCTAAAAGGAGGGCCTGACTATGAATGGCATATAAATATAAACCTCAAACTAGAAGCCCTCATAAGAGTCGATCTCCCCAAAAGAATCCTACAACTTCCCGATCAAACTCTAAATCACCAACTCAGAAATTGGAAATTGTAGAAACTTCCCCCTCATCTCTTGAAATATCTCAACAGTCATCTGCTTCAGAAATTACTCCCGAGTCTCCTGAAGTTCAGTCTTTAATTCAAAAATTAGAAGGAATATCTATTTCTGCGGAAAATCTTGTTAATCCTGAAGCTTTTGAAGAAAGTGTCACTTCCCTATTTAAAGAAATAGGTATATTAACCCAATCCAAAAGTGAAAGACTTGGAATTCCTCCTTTTGAGTTTCCAATAGAATCACATCGCAAAAAAGTTTCTATATCCATATCTAAGTCATATACGAGTGAAGCCATGTCAAATTTCCCTTCAGTTACTTCTTTGCATCCTCTTACTCAATCTACATCTTCTTATTCTTCCATTTCCTCTACTCAAACAATTAGTACTATCACAAGTAATATTGTTCCAGTTGTAATTTCTACATCCATCCCCCCTACTTATGGATTTACTTTTGTATCTTCGCAAACTTCAAATCCAATTATGGCTAATCAGCCTTGGACGAATCCTGGTGATGTATTGATTGCAAATCCAAATCCTCTTCCATATCATCCAGAAAAATGGCTACCTAAATATAATCCAAATGATGGTCTTCCCATTGAAGAACATATCAATAATTTTATGTTAGCCATGAATCGTAATGGAGTTGCTCATGAAGACATTGTAGTCATATTGTTTCATTATACTTTACAAGGATCTACAGGATCCTGGTACTTTTCACTTCCAGCAGTATCTATTTCTGATTGGGAAACTTTTGAACAAGTTTTTTTCGCAAAATTTGGAGATGATAGAACTGTTGCATCTTTAATCAATGCTCTTTCCAATTTAAAAACAAATTCAGGTGAAAGGATCAAAGATTTAAACTCCATATTTAACAAGTTATTAAACAAAATCCCAACCGCTTCCAAGCCTGTTGTTGATGTACAAATAGAGTGGTATATTTCTTCTTTACCTTCTAATATAGCTATTTTTGTAGATAAAGTTGGTAAAACCACCCTTTTAGAAAACATGAAAGAAGCTCTCGTTGTAGAGAAAATAATTTTAGCATTGGAAAAATGATCAGAGATAAAAGATAGGAAACAAAAGAAAGTAAAATTCAGTCAAGATTCCAAAAAGAAAGTCTCAAAATATCCATTCGATCTTGAAGGCCTTAAAAAGTGTTAAAGACTATGTCAAATGACATGATTGAGATAAAGAAACAGGTTGTTGAAACATCAGTACCTAAGAAATCATATCACCCATTTAAGAAAAATCCTTCTTCAAATTTTCAGCCTCCAAATGTCATTTCAAATGCTGAATGTGATCAAGATACTGAAGATCCCTCACCATCTGAACAGGAGCCAGAGTTTGAAGAAGAAGTTGAACCGAATGGGTTATGGGATTTAATTATCCCCATAGAAGAAGAAAGAGAAGCTATGCCTGTGTCTACAAGAAGTAAATCTTCTTCTGATTCAACTATATCAAATCAGAAACAAAAATATCTCCCCGCAAAGGAGAAGACAGTAACCAAAAAATGTAAAACTGTTCAGACAGATCCTATTTCACTAGATCCTCTTACAACTTCCAAAACTTTAATAGTTTCGGTTATAGTGGAATACAATATAGTTGAAGATATGAAAAATATCAAAGAAAATATTTCATTACTTGAAATGACCAAACTCAAACAACAGCAGAAAATTTTACTTAGAGAAATCAAGGCAATCCCTGTAGATCCTATACAACCAATAGTTATAGCCTAAGCTTCTAAAGATATGGGAAAACCTCCATCATCTCCAAACAAAGTAAATCCCAATGATCTTGTTTTAATTGGTGATAGATCTATTTCTCACACTCCTCTACTTTTTACTCATGAGATTTTCAACAAAAAATTTCATAACTGTCTTATTGATTCAGGAGCTTCTTCAAACATCATGCCAAGAACGATGTGTACGAAATTGAATATCACTCCTTAAAAATCTGTTGTACATATAGTTCAATTAGATAGAACAAAAGTAGAGGTCATTGGAGAAATGTTGTCAGTATCCATTAGATTATCATCCAATCCAAAGGTACTACAAGTAATCGTAATTTGGTCGCAGATATCCCTAAATTTTATGGTCTTATTTTAAGCAGGGATTGGTCTGAAAAGTTACATGGATATTTTTCTACTGATTGGTCACACATGTGGTTGCCATATAATGGTAAACCAAATCAAATCAGAGTTGATTGCGAGAAATTTATGAAACACACAGTCACTGAACTTGAAGAAACTAATAAACCTGTAGCTTTCACTAACATTATTAATAGAAATTACTTAGCTGAATCATTTCTTGGATAATTCAACGCTTAGATTTCACCTTTTTCGATAAATAATGCTAGTTCTCAAATTGAAAACTTTTCTCAAATAGACACTTCTAGATGTATTAATCTTAGCAATAAAATTTCAAAAAATTATTTATTTTGGACTTTATACTTTGATGGTTCAAAATCAGAAGATGGTGCAGGATAAGGTTGCATTTTAATCAATCCTCAAGGAGAGAAAGCAATGCTAGCTTGCAGACTCGAATTCCAATGCAAGAATAATACCGATGAATATGAAGCATTGATACAAAGTTTGTACAAAGCTATTGGCTTAAATGTTATATATTTGCAGGTATACGGAGATTCTGAGATAATTGTTAGACAAGTTAAAAACACAATTCATTGTATTTTTGGACATTTGAAACACTATAAAGCTTTAGCTCAGAGCCTTACATCCCATTTTTCTGCATTTAATATCTCTACAATTCCTAGATTACAAAATGCAAGTGCTAATTTACTTGCTAATGTAGCATCTAAGCTTATACCATCTGAAGAATTTAGCCCAGATAGAT
Organism: Pinus albicaulis; assembly: GCA_034641835.2. Classification (NCBI taxonomy): domain Eukaryota; kingdom Viridiplantae; phylum Streptophyta; class Pinopsida; order Pinales; family Pinaceae; genus Pinus; species Pinus albicaulis. The sequence goes on from CM076576.1 coordinate 494,001,825, forward strand.
TTTCAATTGAATTAATTTTTAGGCCTTCCATTCCTGACAACGTAACAAATTGGAGAGTATTTAACAATGATGCAGATATAGTAGACTTTCTTACATCATATGGATATTACGAGGGTCAAATCATAGATGAACATGAACATGATTTACAGATTGAAGATAAACAAAATACTAATCCAATTCCCAAATCTGTAGTCAAAATGGAAGATCTCTATGATTTGAAATATAGGTTTAAAAATATTACTAATTCGAAAACCCAAAGTTCTACTTTAAAATTTTAATTGATTAATCTTGGTACACCAGAAAAACCTCAAAACATTAACCTAGGTCTTGGTTTAAAACCTAAAGAAAGGATGTCATTCATTAAGTTGTTGAAAACATATAAAAATATATTTGCATGGGATTATTCTGATCTCAAGACATATGATACTTCTATAATTCAGCATACTATACCTATGATTTCAGATGACAAGCTTGTTCAACAAAAACTTAGAAAGATACACCCAAACTTAGAAAGTCAAATTAAATCTGAAATAAATAAAATGCTTAAAGCCAAAATTATTTTTCCTGCGAGACATTCGAAATGGGTGTCAAACATGGTCCCAGTTAGAAAGAAGAATGGAGACATTAGGATTTGCATAGACTTTAGAAATCTAAATAAAGCTTGCCAAAAGGATAATTTTCATTTTCTTACCATGGAACAGATATTACAGTTAGTTGCAGGATCTGAATTGATGTCTTTTCTCGACGGATTTTTAGGATATAATCAGATTATGGTACATCCGGATGATAGATTAAAGACAACATTTAGGACAAATTAGGGAACATACACATACCAAAAAATTCCATTTGGGTTGATTAATGTTGGTGCTACATTTCAACGTGCTATGGATATAGCTTTCATAGGACTAATCAATAGCTCAGTTGTTATATACTTAGACGACATTACTGTTTACTCTAAGCATAGAAACAATCATGTTAATCACCTAAAACATATTTTTGAAAGATGTAGAATATTTGGCATTTCCTTGAATCCTAAAAAATGTTATTTCCCATTATCATAAGGTAAATTATTAGGGTTCATTGTCTCTAAAAAAGGAATCCATATTGACCCTGATAGGATTCAGGAAATCTAAAACATCCCTCTACCACACAATAAAAAAACGATGCAATAATTTTTAGGAAAAATTAATTTTGTAAAAATATTTGTTCTTGATTTTTCCCAAATCATCTTACCCTTGCAATCAATGATCAAGAAAAAATCAATTTTTAAATGGGGAAAAGATGAGAGAAATTGTTTTGAGTTGATTAAGAAAGCTATCATTGAAGCTCCTTCTTTAAAAACTCCTGATTTTCTTAAGCCATTTGTATTATACACATTTTCTTCTGATACATCATACGCAATAGTTTTGACATAGCTAAATGATCAAAACATTGAAGCACCAATTTCGTTTGTTAGTTCTAACCTTCAAAGTGTTGAGTTAAATTATTCAGCTATGGAAAAACAAGCTTATGATGTGTTTAAAGCTTTGAAACATTTTAGACCTTTTCTCCTAAAAACACATACTAAAATAATAATACCTTACTCAGTAGTAAGGAAATTATTAATCCAATGAGAAGTAGGAGAGAAGAGAGCAAATTAGGTTACCGCACTTCAAAAATATGATGTCGAGATACATCCTGCTAAAATTGTTAAAGGTCAAGGTCTTTACAGGATGTTCGCTGGAGCCTCTTATTTACCAACATAAGAAGATCAATCAAATGAAATACAACTGTCTGAGGTAAGCCTAAATGATTCTCAGTCATAATATGCTAATCTGAAATTTTTCTTAAAAAATGGATATGCTCCATTATATCTCCATTATACAACAAAGCGTGCTCTGAGGCTTAAAGAAAATCAATATCAACTCATAGATGATGTGTTATTTAGGAAGAATTATGATTTTGTATTATTGAGATGTTTAGAGAAAACTGAAGCTGAAAAAGTAATACAAGAATTACATGATGGACCAGCTGGAGGTCATTTCGGAGGAAATAGCACAACTCATAAAATACTGCATGTCGGTTACTATTGGCCAACTCTATTTAAATATGCACATGAATACGCGTGATCCAGATTTATGCAGGAACGCAACAGAATAAACACATAACCATAAATACAGAGATGCAGCGGAAATAACACTTCATTTCATTAATATCAATGAACTGAAATTTGCTTACAGACAAAATGGGAATAAAACTAGCTAGGGCACTGGTAGCTATCTCTGAGAAGAGATGTGGCGGCTACAGGCCTCTGAACTGCGTTACAATGACGCTCGAGGGCATATTTATTATTGAGAAACAATGGAGAACCCTAAACATCCCAAAAACCTAACCCTAGGAGATGAAGCGCCAAAACTATGGGCCCCGCCGTTTGGGTAAATTGGTGTTTCAACTTCCCAGGGACGTAACTTTGGCATACTATCTCCGTTTGACGCACATGATACATCATTAGAAAGCTCTATCCGAGGACTACAGCTGTCGAGACGAATTTGATGATCAAATTCGTTGGTGCTTTGATACCCAAAAAACGTCGTTTAGGGCCTCAAAACGGCTCCGGAAGTTCAGGACCCGAAAAACTGCTAAAAATAGTAAGTTATGCCGAAACTGAAAAACTGAAAGAGACAATGGTGGGGGGCCAAGTGGAATAGGTGGGTGGCCACCAATATCCACCTGGATCAACGCGAGAAAATTCAAAGTATGTCAAACTGTAGCAGGAAGAGAAAGGAAAGCAACATTTCCACTACACCAGTAAATATCCAACAACCCTTTGAACAATGGGGGTTAGATATCATAGGTGAAATAACTCCAAACTCTTCTAAACAACATAAGTATATTCTAACTGCAACAGATTATTTCACAAAATAGGTAGAAGCTATCCCATTAAAGGTGCTTAATACACAAAGTATTACAGATTTTATTGATCAGTTCATAATCACCAGGTTTGGCCTCCGATCAGCTTTGATATTTGACAATGCATCTTACTTTTTTGGAAACGCTATGATAGAATTCGCTTTGAAAAGAGGTTTTAAATTAAAATACTCAGCTAACTATTATCCACAGGGTAATGGATTAGCTGAATCTACAAATAAAAACCTTATCAGAATCATCAAACAAACTATAGAACAAAATCATAAAAATTGCCACAAAGCACTATTATTTGCTCTTTGGGCAGATAGAATCACCTAGAAAGCCTCAATTGGTACTTCTCCATTTGTGTTATTTTATGGGAAAGAAGAAGTTATACCCACAAATATAACAATATCATCATTTTCTTTAGTGTAATTTATTGATGAAAATCCTTCGTCTTCCCTTCAACTTAGACAAGATCAAATTCTTAAAATGGAAGAACAAAGAGAAAAAGCCAATGCTATACATACTCATCATCAACAAATAGTTAAAGCCTCATTTGACACAACATCTACTAACTCAAAAGCTTTTGATATTGGAGACCTTGTTTTGAAATGGGATAAGGAACATGAGGAAAAATGTAAGCATACCAAATTCCAAAGATTATGGCTTGGTCCATTTCAAATCATAGAAAAAATAGCCTTATCCACCTTTTTGTTACAAGATTTATTAGGTAAGAAATATTCCTTACCTGTGAATGGTCAAATTCTTAAAAAATATTTCTCTTAGAAATCAAGCTTTAAATTTTATTTTGCTTTAGGAAAATAAAAGTTGAAAATAGCATCATTTTTGGTTGATTCAAATTTTCAAAATTTCTGATAAATTATCTTGATCTTTCGCTTCTATAAATGAGTAAAAAGATGATTATAACTATGAGAATTGAATAAACTTTATTTTTCTGAAATAATTTGAAATTTACTAAAGGCATTTACTTTCCAAAAAGACTCTTGATATTCATAAAATATAGTTGTTATGTATTGGTCGAAAAAGGAAACTTTTAACTTAGCAAGGATTCTCTACAAAAAGGTATCTACCAACTTTATAATTATCATCCATAACTCTTAAACAAGCTAATGATTCATTCCATCTAATAAAATTTCTTCTTCAATGTATAATTAAAAAAAAAACAAAGAAAAAGAAATATATACGATGTACAAATTCAAAAAGAAAATAAGTCTCATCACGAGCTTGTTTATCATGATCAAAGAAAAATAATCTAGACTGATATTACCAACACTGCACACTATAACAGGGTAATAGCTAAATGATTATAAAAATCAATAGACAAGGGGTCTTATTATGAGCTAGCTTGTTCAGTCTAAATTACTATCAGTGAATGACATTGTCACTATCAGGCCACCAAACCTGGACAATGATTTTGAAAATGTGTCAGAAGAAATTCAATTACATGTCAAATCATATTTTGAAATAAGAAATCAAATTCAGATGGGACCATGAATCATTATTGGTTAAAAGATAACCCTGTCAAGGCTATACACGCCTACTAGCAACAGTGGCTCTATCTATGATAAATGAGTAAAAATCTATGAAACCAATTTTTAGAGAATACCTACTTTATCTTTTTAAATCCGAATAATGACTAATATAGACACCTATGTGTTATCACTGAAGGGGTTAATTAAGAATAAATGAGATAGGTAAATAGATTATATTCTGAAAAAAACAATGTTTAATTCATGAATCATAATATTTTTATTCTTATATCTTTCTCTTTTTTTGAAAGTTTAGAAATATCAAAATAAACCAATCAAAGATATTTGGTTCTCCAACTGAATCACTAATTGTTGTGCTATGCAACAACACCCCCCCCCCCCCCCCCTCCCCATTTTTATTTTCAAAGTAATCTAAAATTTTGGTAAATAGAAATAGGGACCCTTCTTTAAAATGTATTTTTCATTTTAGATAAAAAATCAAACTCCAAAAACATTGTTTCTTTTATTAAATAAAAACAAAAAACAAAAAAAAAAATTAATAAAATATCCTTGTGATTACCCTATCACAAATCGCATCCCACATAATCTTTTCTCATTAAAGGTTAAATAACAAAATAGCGAAATCCTGATTTTGCGATCAGCGATCTGAATTTCGCAAGCGACAACATAAATCACACATCACGGATATAATTTTAAAACTTTAAGCAGTTCTTACCAAAGTTCTGATATTTCGATTTTCCGATATTGCAATTTTGCGATACTGCGATTTTGTGATTTTGCGATATCGCGAAATCACATATCGCATAAATAAAAAACAATTCGCTTCATAAAAAAAAAGTTCAAAGAATGCGATGCGACCGATTTGACAGGTTTAATAAATTTTTTACACGAAAATAAATCATGTCAGAAACGATTAAGTATGTTTTATCATCCCAATGCAAGCAGTTATTGATTTGTTATGATTAATTAATAATAAAGCTACTTCCTAGATATTTTCTTTCAAAATTGGTCATTTCAAATATATATTCCATCATTTGATCATTACTCTGTCTTTGATAGGGATTTTTCTTCAAGATATGTCCATACGCAAAGTAATGCAGAAGCACAACAAACAGACTGTTGCAGAATTGGAATACACAAAAATGTCTCCCATAGTCTCAGATATTGTCTGCACTGCAGATGGAGGTGCTACAAAGTGGAAAGCTATCTATACTATCCTTGAAGACAAAGAACCTAAAGTAGGAGAGGTCAAGGCAACTGCTGATGATGTAAGACCCTCAAATTTACTGTTTAAAGATATTGCATGCTCCTTTCTTCATAGGATAGCAGCAAGGGCCAGTCTTTTACCATATACCGACATGATAAGGTGGATGCTTGACAATTCAAAAATTAAGGACAAACAATTAAGAACCGTTAAGAATGAGATCTTAGGTTCTTTCAGAGCTGAAGATTTGAAAGCCATGTACAAGCTACCTGGCCAACAAGACATCTATGACAATAGGTTTGTTGAAAAAATTTCAAAGAAAAATGAAGACCCTTTCAAGACAATTCAAGGTTGGAGGAAACTGGATAACAAGTTTAAACATGAGAAATCAGGTATGTATCCTATCGCTTCACTTGCAAATCCCTACAATTTTGCAGCAACAATGTTATGCAGATTATGTGGTCTCCCTGATAATACCAAGTTCTCTATAAATTGGCTTCCCTTAATTGACTCCTGTGTTAATTCCCACATCATGAATTGGGCAACCATTCTTTCTGAAAATCTAGCTAAAGAGATTAATGAATATCGCCAGACAAGAGCTTCTTCCTCCAAACCCGTCCCCCAATTTTTCATGAGTGCATATGTTTTTGTTGCCATCTATTTTTCTACTAGTTTTCCAATTATGGGTTGGAAATGGACTCCTAAGGATCCTACCCCTATTCATTTGAGTCATAAAGAGATATGGGAACATAATTATGTACCAAATTTCCACAGGCTATGTTATGGAGTTGTATTACCATTACATCAATTCATGTTTGAGAGAGTGAGCCCTAGGTTCACTAAGAAAGCCATTACAAACCTTCAAATGATAGGGAGATGTTTTATCAAAGAATCATTTTCATACATCAAAGTATTTGGAAGCTCTTCTCCTCCACATGTTCTTCCTTTGTATGTTTCAGATAAATTAATGGCGAGAGAAGTGGCTTACCAAACTGTTGGTAATGGACTCACTAAATCTTTGAAAGATCGTAAAAAATCTTTATGGCCAAGTTTTCCAATTCAATGTGGTACATTCTCCCTCAGCAATTTCAATCATGCATTGAAAGAATGTCAGAAGATTGATCTTTTGAAGCTCCCCATTTTACCATCAAGGCAATTCGACCCAGAAAAGATTGCTAACAAATTTACTCAGTCAGTCAAAATCAAACCTATCATACACATAGATGATATATTTGAAGACATTTTGCAATCTGTTGGAACTTTTGAAGAAGTCCAAAATTTTGTCAAATTGAATCTAATTCTAGAGGAATTACAGAGATTCAATGAGTACAAATAACAAATACTCAAACATATCCCTCAAAATGTCTTGATTACTAGTTATATGACTGAAGCAAGCAAAGAAATCAGAATAGAACAATTAGATTCACAAAATAAAAGTGAACTAGATAAATTCTGGACTTCAATTAACAATACATTGATAAATACCCGAGAGGTATCATCTTTATAGAAAAATAAAGAATTTCATACTCCACAGGGACAAATAGTTTTAGCAAAATAAATCATTGAAAGTCCTGGGATAACCTCCCAAGATACAGAAGTCCCTCCACTAGATGTATTCTACAGCCCTCTTCATAAAGTTGTAGTCAGGAAACAGAGAAAAAGAAGAAGGATTGAAACACTCCCAGGAAATGAAGTTATGGAAGTTGTATGGAAAGACACTCCTTCAAATCCAATTGAAAATCTAACTCGGCTATCACAATTTTCTGGAGCATACACTACTGCAAAAATGGATAAGGCAGCCGAAGTATCCATTTTGGTTCAAGAAAAGAATGATAAAATCATGCAACTACAGTGGCAACTGGATAAAGAAATGAAAAGTCTAAGTCAAAAGGTCTAGCAGCAACTCTTCAAATTTCAACAAGATATGGAAGTGCTTAAGATAAGTCATGAAAATGACTTATCCAGCAAAGACACACTAATTAAAGAATTGAGAGAAGATCTTACAAAATATGAAGGCATTCCTACTGCAGAGGAATTCATAAAATAAGCATTTGCATTAAATGCCTTACTCTCAAAACAACAAAACTTGTTTGTCTTAAAAATGTCAGACATAATCCCACACTTGGAAATTAGTGAACAATTAAATAATATAGTCATTGACCAGAGAATTGAGCTTAATGAACTCAATACCAAAATTTCTGATTATATTGAATGGCAGGATTCAGAGGAAGGGAGAAATTCAAGTCTCCCAAAGATCAAAGAAAATTTTAAAGATATTCTCTTTACTGACTGGGATGCACAGGTAAAATATGCAGAATTGGCAATAGCCAGAGTAGCAGGTATATCAAATATTATGGTCAAAATGATTAACCACATGTTGCATACCTCTGGTTTAATTAAAGAAGGAAATCACAAATCGATTCCTGATCTCATAAATTTAGAGCAAAGTTGGAAAAACGCAGGTCAAATACGAGAAGAAACACTTGCACAGCTGAAAAAGACTGATTGGGAAGCATACTGGCAGCCTCTCGTTAAGCCTCATAGTCAAATAATGAAATTGAATTGTTCTCTGGATTCCATACAAAAAATGCAGCCACTTTTACTTGATGCTATATGTTAGAGTCAGCCTTTGCAGCCTTCCTTCAGTGATCAAACATGCTCTTACAAAGTGATTTTAAGGTGTCAAGGTCAAATTTTGTCATTTCAATGAGTCTTCAAGCAAAATTTGGTCACTAGGCATTAGGTCTAGGGTTGGTCTTCACTCTTTTCAAATTTGTCCAAATGTCAGTCCATGTCACCATTCAGCTGAGTGTATCATCATTCAGGGGGTTGCCATCATCATGTCAAGTTCCATTGAGTCATTTTACAGCTTGTTCATGCTTCAGTTGTGCCTAGGTAAGGTCCATTTCCCTCTCCTAGGGTTTTGGAGGTAATTTCTCTTGGATGGTCAAATCATCGAAAAACTTGTATCCTGATGTTCATACACCTTCCCCTATCATTAATTCACCTAATTAAACACTTCCCATCACTGAGATCCCCCAAATTCCTCATTTTTGCACAAACCCTAGTTTCTAGCCAAAACTTGGCAATTTCCTAGGCTAGGCCTGTGTTTTTCCCTTTTGGACCCCTTCCCCTCACTCAATCTCTATGATTCCACTTTCCCCTGCTTCCTAACATCCCTCCCTACTTCCCAAAATTTCCCCAAGAATTTATAAGCCCCCTATCCCCTTCATTGCGCTTCATTTCGACAAAATTCCTTGTTTCACACATCGGGATAAGTTTCACTCAAAAGAGGTTTCAGAGAAATAAAAGATGAATTTTGGAAAAATGAGAGAGGTTTGTGTTCACAACATGCCAAGGAAGAAAAACCTCCTTCACTTTTTACACAGGTATCATTTTTTTATAGAAATGTCAAAAATTCCGTTGCCTCAGGAGAATTGAATGCACCTCCGAAGTGACCTTGGGAAAAGAAAGTTTTCTCCTAGCATGATTGGCCAAATGACTTGCTTGATGAGTCAAATGATAACTAGAGAGAAATAAATTTCCAATGAGCTATCATGAGCTCAATTTGGAGTTGAGTAAGACCTTCAAAAGTTGATTGCAACAGCGCTCTGCCTTGAGGCAGCCTCATTCTGCTCATTTTGACTAGTGTTGGGAGATTTGATTTTTGACAGGGTAAATGGAATCCAAATTGCATAATTCCACTTTTTTTGGAAAGTAGACTCCAATATCTTTCCAACGAGCTATCACACGCCCGATTTGGACACCGGGAAGGCCTCGAAAAGCTTCTCGAAAAATGCACTATGTGGCGTGGGCAGAGTTTTGGGGCTGCGCGACCCACCTTGAGGCAGAGCGACCCTCCTGGGCTGCGCGACCCACGCAGACTCAGCTCAGCACTGAGGGTTTGCAGGTGCGCGACCCACCTGGGCTGCGCGACCCAAACAGAGCCTGCACGACCCAAACAGAGACAGAGTTTTGGAATTGAGTTTGAGCGCCCAGATTGGCTCGGAATCGACTCCAGTTGCCTTCAAAACAGGTTTTCATCAATCACTTGGGGTTTTCAAACATATTTCTGTCATCAAGGGTGATTTCTAATATGCAAATGAAGGATTTAAAGCCCCACTGTTATAAGATTATTGTTTTCAGGGTTTGAAACGAAAATGAATGGTGTAAAGAGTGTGTTTGATATTTTAAACAGTGATATGGCCAGCCTTCTATACAAAGTCAAAATCAATTTGTTATCATACCCATAATACCACTGCTACCATTGTTAGTGTTATGCCATGTTTAAACCTTTTGAGTCACATTCCTCATGTTTGTAATGAGTCACATTGCCCAATGTTAGCATATGCTCATGTCTTTGTTTCGAATGGCCCATTGAAACCTTTATGCTCATAACTCGTAGACAAACATGTCACTGTTAATACCATGCTCTCCTTTGACTAGATGTGTCCAAACTTTTGAAGGTTGCCTGCTCCTATTTGGTAAAAATTCCATTTGCATTCAAAACAGAGATTGTGCCTTTTCCAATCCATTTAAAGCTGAGATTTTATCCATGATTTGATTCCTTGATGGTGTTTTGACGGTGGGATATTTATTGGGTGTTGAAACACACATCATAACTCTCTTTTCACTGCATCTATATCAGTATACATAGTGCCAATATCTTGTTCCAGGCCATGACAAAGACAGAGTCAGAGTATGAGCAGGAGTCGGACAGTGACTCAATCGTTGAGGTTGATGCACTGAGATGGAGCATACCAGTGCACCAGTAGTGGTAACATATCAGAGAAGCCACAGAGCTTTGTTTCAACATCACGACGAGTACTATCTTCACCCGGGGTGGAAGGGGTCTCGTTGACTTCCACGTCAATCACAGGCTGACCCCCACGGATGTGAGCACCGTTTTCTCTCCGCCATGTACGTAAGACACAGGCAAGAGGCCCATGCATGATGAGGGCCCATCGTGAGGCCTGGACACCGATATGGATGATTACCATTGACAAGGACATGGGCTTCTAGCTCGGGAGCCGAGGGAAGTCATCCAGACAAGGCCGAGGAATGACCACCGGGAAGACCACCTGCATGTCTGCAAGGATGAATCATTGAGAGCACGGAATAAACAACTCGAGGATGAACCTGATTGCGCAGAGGTGCCGAACCGTGAGGACAGCAAGGGGAATCGAAAGAGGCCCGGTGACATGACACCAGCTGACAGAGATACCGTACTCACGCGGGTGAATATACATCTTGAGAAGCTGTTGGCGAAGGCCAACCGAGACAAAGACATGCTTCGCCACATGAAAGGCCATTACTGGGCTCGCGTGCATGTTTGCAAAGCGAGGATGAAGATCATGAAGAGGAGGTTGCGCAAGGCACTTCGACGGCGGAAAAGGCCTAATCCACTTCGGATTTTGGCCGAGGCTTCATTGACTGGTCAAGACACATGATGGAGGACCTCCGCTCCGAATTTGGGCAAATTCGGAGAAAATTTTGTCATTTTCAAATTTTTGGTCTAAAAAACAGGTTTTGCAGTTACGTGGGTCGCGCGCTCATGCGCTCACTTTTTTTTGGGACACTTGCTCGAGGATATTTTTACATTTTTGGATTTTTCATGGTTAAATATGCATCCTCTGAAGTCAACTTAGCATTTCAACAAAATCTGGATGGTCAAACAGCTCAAAAACACCATGAAAATCACCTTGCTGCCACCTTTTGCACCAGCAGGGAGTACCTTTGGGAGAATGAGGTTTTTGAGGGTCAAATCAACTCCAAATTTAGAAATTCCACTTGGGTTGGAAAGTAGACATCCAGGGCTTTCCAACGAGCTATCATGAGCTCAATTTGGATGCTGGGAACTACCTCAAATTCAGCCTGGAACATGAGCTAATTCACGCAAAGGCCTATAGAGCTGACCTGAAATTTAGAGATTTTTTTGAGTCAGTCAAAGCTCGCATTTCGTCTATTTGTTCAATTGGCCTTATGGATAGAATTCTGGGTTTTTATGATGTAAATTTGTGTTTGGCATGTAACTTTGGTTTGTTTTTATCTCTTCTAGAAGATTCACTCTCAAATGAGTAAAAAATCATGTAATGGATCAGTTTCCACTCTTTTAGAGGCAAGTTGTTAGCTGCCTAGATTGTAGCTCCATGATTAGAATTGGTTGAAACTGATCCCTGAAGAGGGAATTCGACCCCTAGAGGTGGGGAAAGGGGTTAGAGTGATCTATATATTGTAATTTCTCAATCATTTTCAGAGGTTGGAGAGGTTGGACTCTTGGGATACTTTTGATACTATTGTACATACTTTCATTTTTTGGCTAAGGAAAGATCAGGGGTTTTGCGGCACTTGTTGGGATCCTTGTGGTGTTCTGTTCTTGATGATGTTTCTCCTTTGTTTACTGTAAGTTTATTCATGTTTAATGTATGCCATCGTTTCATTATGCTTCTGAACTAAGTTGAATGAGTGATTAAGGTTGAATCCATTGTTTACAGTGCTTAGCCTTTGAATTCAGTTAGTTCTATATGTTTTCAGCTGTTTGGAGAGGATCCAAGTTCTTCTTTTCCCTCTTCAGCTCCTCGTCAGTCTAATCTATCCATAAAATCCAATTCGAAGCATCAAGATCATCACCTACCCCGCCCCAGCTTGATCTCTGCAAAGGTCTGACCTTATCCCCGGACCCAAAATTTTGTTTTCCCATTACTCCAGCGAAAACCCAAAAAACCAAAAACCAAACATACCTATCTCTTTACTAGCCTAAAATCAGTTCCTATCGTAAGTCATCTCGCATCCTATTGCTTATTTTTTCGATATTGACGGAGAGAGCCCTCTCCTGTCCTCGTAGGGCTAGCTACGAGGCTGAGCGTGGTTTGATGTAGCCTTGAGTTTTACTTCATTTCAGCCTGAGGTAGATTTGAGTGCTAACACTA